>JASDQU010102085.1:131457-184367 GCA_032191745.1 Picea mariana | reverse complement strand
CAATCAAAATTCTTGGCTGACACGAAGATCTCGTCCTTGGCGAAGCCACCCAATGTTGTATGGCTGCGGGTGTGGTGTTGTCGACAATCCCAACTGTTTGATGACCTCTTCTGAGATGAGGTTCTTCTGGCTTCCACTATCAACAATAAAATGTAGTGGGGTCCCCTTCACCCACGTCTATGAATGAAAAAGGTTCTCCCCCTCTTTAGGATCTGTTGGTTCTTCTAGTTGAATTGTTGCGGTCGCGACAATAGCAGTGGGGTCTGCGTCAATGATCTGTCCTTTACCTGTATTTTCATAATCAAATTCTGAATCAAGGTTCGGCTCCTTGTCTTTAATCTCGGCCACCAATGAATTTTTTGAGTGACATTCATCAGTGTTGTGCCAGGGGATTTTGTGGAAATCACACCATTTTCCGGTGTCCTTCTTTGTCTTCCTGTGACCCTTCTTTTCTTGTGTCTTGGACTAGTTTTCGGAAGACTATTTGTTAGGGTCGTCTTTGTCATACTTTGGTTGTTGTAGATTTGTAGACCCAAATTCCCGTTTGTTCTGGTCCTTAAAATTCTGCTCAATTTTAATAGCATATTGATAAGCAGCACCGAGTGATGAGATGTCTAGAAAATCCATTTCATTCTGGATGTATCTGTGTAGAGCCCCATGGTATTTCAGAACCAAATGTCGCTCAGAGTCTTTGATACCTAGCTTGGTGCGCAATGTATGGAAGGTATTGGTGAACTCTTGAACTGCTTGGTCCCTCTCTTGCCGCAGTGTGGTCCATCTTATGTACTGGTCCTCATAGTTGCCAACAGGGTAATACTATTCTTTTACCGCATCCACAAAAAAATCCCAAGTGGGATCGGCCCCATATATTCCAAACTCCTCTGTGGAACTTTGCTCCCAGTAAGTTTCCCACTAATGTTTGACATGAGGGAGAGATTTAAGGAGTGCAAAGGTGATCTTTTCTTTGTCGAAAAAATTGTGAACAGAGAAATAACCTTCTAGCAGAGTTAACCATTTTTCTAGAGCTTCTGCATCTATCTGTCCTTCAAATACAGGAATATAAAAATTAACTTGTACCTTGAAAGGCGAGGTGCCTCCAAAGTGGCCGCTTGATAAAGATGCGCCTGATGCTATCGGCAGGCATTTAAGGATGTGGGCAAAATTCTCCATCATTTCATCCCTCTGTCGCGTGAGAGCTTGCTCAAGCAACAGATTGATAGGATCATCTACTCCGTCGTTTTTCTTTTCTTCCGCCATTGAGGGTTTCTTGGGTGTGCGAGAGTGATTGTCTTCAAGAGAGACAAGCTCGAGACCCAACTTTCTATACTCGAACCTCGTCGGGGACATGCACTGAAAAAAACAATCAAGAGCAACCTGCTCTGATACCACTGATCCGAATTATTTTCGGCACGAAATGAGATCAGAGATATAATAAAGAAATGCACAGAGATATCATAGATATTCAATAATATAAAAAAAATGTATCAGAGATGAAACCATAAACACAGATATACAGTAATACACGATTTCTATTAATGAAATAAATGTACAGAGACTGTAAAAATATAGAGTGAAAGACTCGCTAGAATGGTGGCAGCTTATCTCTGAGAAGAGATGTGACGGCTACTCGCATTTGCAAGAAGATGATTAGAATGAGGCTCTAGAGGCCTTTTTACAATAAACAAGAATGCCAAAATTCCTAGACATCCAAAAACCTAACCCTAGGAGATGAAGTGCCAAAAGTCATGTGGGCCCCGTTTGGGTAAGTTAGTACATCAACTTCCTGGGGTCGTAACTTTTGCATACGATCTCCGTTTTAGGCGTATGATAGCTCGTTGGAAAGGTATCTTTGAGGAGATTCATTTTGAGGGCTCAATAATTCCTTTGGCTATAATTGAGAACCTCGATCTCAAAAAACCTTCATTTAGGCCCTCAAAATGGCCCCGGAAATTAAAACCTGTTAAAAATAGCAAATTGCCAAAATTGCCAGAAAATTGTTTTGAGCCAGACGGAAAAGTTGGGTGGCCACCGATATCCACCTGGATCAACTATTCTAGATGGATAGTACATGTCATGCCATTTCCGGTGGTATGTGGAATGTCACATAACTTCTCACGGTTTGAGAGTTATGGTCTTACAAAGTTGAAGGACCCTCATATGATTGGCTTGAAACACCAAAAGGTCAAAGAAGTCAAAGTTCTTGCAAAGAAAAAATTATTTAAATAATAAAGTGAAGTGACAAATTCAAAGAGGATTATTTAAATAATAAATTGAAGTGACAAACGATGGAATATCCAGCAATACTGAGGGGGCGGGGGTGTGAATCAATATTTCCTACTTTTTCTTTTTAACTTCATCCATATTAAGCACACATATTAATTATTCAATTAAGCAATATATGATGAACAAAAAACCCTTATGAACACAAGATTTTATCATGGAACCCAACAGGGAAAACCACCAACACTTTTCTATTAACTGCAAAATTTCTTTTCTTACAAGTTACATAGAATGAAGATATTCCTCCTTTTCAATCAGCACCAACTGATCAGGATGCACCCACACCCTTATTCACCAACACAAACTGGTAGGAGGCTACAAACCTTTGTTTAGTCAGCTACAACTGACAAGGAAGAACCAACTCCCTCTGTTCACCAGCACCAACTGGTAGGAGGCTTCGACCCCCTGTTTAGTCATATACAACAAAAAAGGAAGCACCTACTCCTCTTACATGCTCCAACCTGCTCTTGCACCACCCAACCACCCTTAATATCAATATTCAATTCAATCTTTATTGCTCTTCAATGAATTTGATTCATGCAGCCATTAACACAAGTCCTATCAGATTTGACCTTTTGACAATGACTTGTTTTCCCTTGCTCCACCCTTCCTCCCTTTATGCAGGTTATAATATTTATAACTCTTTTACTGTACTATGTTCAAGGTGTTCATAAAACACATAGAGATACTATCAATTCTTCAAGTCTTCTTAGAGTAATTAACTGTTGCACTTTCTACTTATATGCTACACTTTCTACTTGTCTATTGCAACCTATGCTTGTATGTTCTTCTGGTTATCTACAGTTAAACTTCATCTCATGCTCTCTAGCTTCTATCATTTAATCTTCAATGAATCTGTTGCATTCCAATAAAGGTTTTCTATATCAAATACTGGATTGCATCACTGTTGCTCTGTCTTCTTCTATTCTTGATCCTCAATAAGACATTTACAGGCACCTTAGAACTAACAGTTCTTCATCTTGGACTCTGCTTTTGTTCTTGATATTCATTAGACATTTATAGGCACCTTAGAACAAATAGTTCTCCATCTTGGACTATGCTTATGTTCTTTATATATCTTTTGATTCAAACTGCAAAGAAACTTTCTTCTCACCACTCTTTCTCGTTTATATATTCTTCAAAATGGCACGAGTGTGAAACATGTCCCTTCGTTTGGACCATCGTTCCTCTTCATTTAACTTAACCATTATCATTGTTTATTATTCTTACGTGAAGTATTTTCATAAATTGATCACAGATATGGATCAATTTCATCTTTTAACTCGATCCTGAATCTCTGCAATTATTTCAGAAACTGATTTCTACATAGGCACTTCCTTCAAACCATTTCTATGTGATCATAGGCATAGAACCACAGGCTTATCAACTTTAGAAACTTATTATATTCTAAATTTTAAATCTCTTACCATATGACAAATGGCGGTATCCAGACGTTAGTCCAAACGAGTGCTTGAGAGCTTATCAGAATCAACAGTCACAGTTTAATCTCCTGATTAGATGGATGACTGTCGGGACTTCAGGACTTCAAGATTTGCAACATGTCAAATCTCCCAGACCAGATTTCTCCAAATAGATCAGACGGTTCATGTTTACTTTGCGGAACCAGATCAATGGTCAGATTCGATCCTTATATATATATATATATATATATATATATATATATATATATATATATATATATATATATATATATATATATATATATATCATTTTACTGCTTTAATTTGATGGCTGGAACTTAATCAAGCATTGATATGGATGGGTACCATTTACTTCGGGACTTCGGCTATTTCAAATTATGTTATCCTTCCATTGTATTATGATCAACGGTTGATAATACACCCGAAGTGATCTTTCAGATCGGACGACTCGTGTCCACTTTAGGACTTCGGCATTCGGGACTTCGGGACTTAGGGCATCTGCTGATGGAGAAACTCCTGAAGTAAAACTCATAGAGTGACATAACTTGCTTATGTCAGTTGATGATGTGGCATGATCTGAGTTTCTTCCACGTGTTACTTAGATTCGTGATTTGCACGTACCTGAAATGTCGATTTCAAATTGACACTAGTCATTATCTGACTGTGCCATGTGTCCTTGCTGACATGGTCTGTCACATGTCCTTGTTGATGTGGTCTACTGACGTGGATCTCTCTATGTGACACATATTCATCTCCTTGATCTAACGGTCAGAATAGTATCCAAAGGGTATCTCAAATCGACGGCTGAGAGTGACTTCGAAATTTCAGCTTTCAGGACTTCGGGTATTTTGATATCTGGACTTCACAATCTTTCGAAGTGAGATTCTCGAAGCGTAACCTCCTCACATAGTTAGACCCAAAGTGAATGATGTTCGTTTGATCAATATCTTATATCAATGGCTCGATCTGTTTGCGATGCAGCTTTGCCTTGGTTTAAATCCAATGGCCCTCCAACTTTGCTTATCCTATCCTTCCACTTAATTTGATCCGACGGCTGACAGAAATTCGGGTAATCAAGAACTCAGATATTTCTTCTTATCTTATCCTTCCATTTAATTTGATCCAACGGATGATGGAATTCAAATAATTGAGATCTCGGATCTTTCTGCTTATCCTATCCTTCCACTAAAAATTTATCCAACGGCTAACGGGTATTCAGGTATTTGAATTCTCAAACCTTTTTCTCTGCCTATCTTATCCTTCCACTTAAAGTGATCTGACTGCTGACAGATAATCAGATAATCGAATTCACAATTTTTTTTCCCCGCTTATCCTATCCTTCCACTTAAATTGATCCAACGGTCGTGAAGACTCTCGAAGCAGATTAACGATCAAGGATGATTTTGGAACCACAAATTGTGAGTGATTGAAGCTATGAGATCTGACAATCTAGACCAATTGTGGGATGGTAACCAGTGAGTCGTTTAATTCTTCTTTCTCTCTCCACAATTCATCCATGTTGTTGATCTAGAGCATGTGTATCAACGGTCTTGATTTATTCTGAGTTTCATCGCGCCATACCTAATGATCTTTGATATTCATTCGCTAACTCTCCTGAGCTTTAATCTCTGCATATCGTCCAATTGTTTGACATCAAAAATTATATTCTAACCGAATACTATTGATATCATTGACAATTCATCATACCAACTTATCATCACATCAATGACATCGACTGTTGACATCAATGACATTATGTCCAATAATCTCCCCCTTTGTCATTGATGGCAACACACCAACTTCATACATAGTCTCCCCCTGTGATGATGCTTCTCTCCACTGAAGTTACTCTCCCCCTTCGAAATCAATGGCAAAGGGTTTCTCCTCTTATGATTTGTTTGTCTATATGTTATTGATAAATATCTGAACTTTGGTAACTCCCCCTGCAATTATGCTCCGCCTACCATAATTGAATAACTCCCCCTATCAGTCTGCTCTCTCTACCTCTAATAGTTCCCCCTTTGTTTCTAAATAGGGTATCTCTTCCTGACAAGGTCTCTCCTCTTGTTATCTCTACATGATGTCATGTATATCATTTTGTACATCATAATGTTGTTGNCTCCTCTTATGATTTGTTTGTCTATATGTTATTGATAAATATCTGAACTTTGGTAACTCCCCCTGCAATTATGCTCCGCCTACCATAACTGAATAACTCCCCCTATCAGTCTGCTCTCTCTACCTCTAATAGTTCCCCCTTTGTTTCTAAATAGGGTATCTCTTCCTGACAAGGTCTCTCCTCTTGTTATCTCTACATGATGTCATGTATATCATTTTGTACATCATAATGTTGTTGCTGCGGATATTGTTGTCCTACTGGAACACTACGCATTTGTAGCTCATATTTTTCAAACAACCCTTGGATTTGTTCATTGATTCTCATCGATCTCTAGCCATAATATCGATTGTTTTTATATTATCCACCTTGACATCTACACTCTCAACAATCTTATGTAAACTGAGATTGTAGTATTTGCATACTTTCTTGGTAGAAGCATATCCAGGAAATATACCTTCATCATATCTAGCATCACATTTTTGAAATTCTCATCATGTCTTTTGATGTAACAGTTACTTCCAAATACCTTGAAGTATTTTATCGAAGGATCTCTTCCAAGCCAGGGTTCATAAGGATTTTTGTTACTATCAATCCTGAGCTTACCTCTGTTCAATATGTATATTTTTGTGCATACAACTTCCCTCCAATATTCATCAGATAATTTTTCTTCATTGAGCATAGTCTTTGCAGCTTTTTGGACAGAGATCTCTCCCTTTTCTTCTTTTTTTGTGAGAATGAGTTTCAGTGCACCATTAAAAAAGGATAGAAAAATTTCTGAGATAATTATTACTCAAATATTCTTGTCGTTCTATTGTTGGATATTCATCATCAACATCATCATTATGTGCACCATAAGCTTCTTTATCCTTGTCTTGAGAATATTCCTTATTATAAGTTTCACCCACAAAACTCCTATTATAAACTTCATCAATTTCAGGAGCAATTTATTCATCTTCTTTCTTGTTTGGTACTTCAAATTTTCTTTTCCATGTCTTATTTATTCTTCTTGTCATATTGTGTGAAGCATTTCTTATTGACTATCCTTTTGATTTCCAACAATCATGAGATTTGTGGCCATATCCATCACAACTGTAGCATCTCATACTGTAACAATGTGTAGCAATATGTCCAACAAGATTGCAGTTCCAACAGCTTATATTTTTTTTGAACCTACTAATTTGTTTTCTTCCATGATGCCTACAATCCAAGGCTTTATGACCATATTCATTACAAGAAAAACAATAACCATTAAAAACACTCTCATACTTCCTTTGATTCATCCATGAAGGTGTCTCTCTTCTAAAATTACTTTGAGGTGTAAGAGTAGCTTCGAGATGTATTCATTGATATGATCTTATAAATATTGTAATGTTTCTTTCATTCTTTGAACATGAAGGACCTGCGTCATTATTATCGGGTAAATCGGTGAATGCGGACATAGACTAATCCCCCTAGATCCACCTAGATCTAGAACAAAACACAACAGGACATGGCGCTTTCCCTAGGCTCTAATCATCAAATTTACTACTAAACAAAATATGAGAGACATACCTTTAAGTGTCACTTCTTTATGTCTTTGTTGTTCCTGTTTTGCTCCAGTGCTCTTGTGATACTGATCCAGATGCCTTGATGTCGTAAGTTTCCTTCCAACAGTTCCTTGTTTCCCACACACTTTTGGTCCAAGGATTCTGAGACTATAGATCTGACATCTATCTTGACAAAAGCAAAGCTCAAAGCCACTCTAACCAAGCTAATAATTCCAAGCCAAATCCAACTACAAAAGTCAAGCTCCAAAACCAACTAACTTTCTCCATGAGAGGTCCTCTCCTTTTATAAGTTGAAGAGGATAAGGTGAGGAGGTTAGGATGATCCCACTAAATCATGAAAGTGAGTAAGAATCAAACCATTCGGAGGCCACCTCACCATAGAAGCTTCTCCTTCTAGAAGCATCACGAAAATGCTCATTTTTCTCACATACGAAGGTCACCGTGACCTAGCTATAGTGCAGCCTGCAGAAATTATGTGCCCTAGCTATAGTGTAGCCTGCAGAAATCAGGCATTTATGCACCCTAGCTATGGTGCAGACCGTGAAAATCCTCCAAATTAGGGTTTTTACAGAGGAAAACACAACTTCTTCTCTTAGGAAAAGTTCTTCTCCCTTCTTTCTTTAGGAATTCAGACCACTGACCCTTCTGAAGGCAACAGATAGGTTTACATCATTAACGATAATAGGGGATAATAGGGATGACAAAAATAATGTGTAACGGAAAGCCCCCCAAAGTATGAAGTTAGAACAAAGTGATAGCTAAAATACTTTGTCGAGTGTGTGTAGGGAATAAGGAAAACGTCAATCTGAAACCTGCCAACAAACAAGGAAATACAGTACAATAATATATCATCATTGAGGTAGGCATTCCCATACTCAGAATATTAATGACTCAAAGTATAAATGTCGACATACAAAGATTCATGTCAAGTAAGATAGGTCATGGCCACCAAACACACACTGTGGATCCGTGTCAATATGACTCAAATATGAACATAGCCACCAAAAATACATCGTGGATCTATGTGCTAAGACTCAAATTTGAACATATCCACGAGACATACAATGTGGATCTATGCAACAGTACAAACTGAATATACTCCAACGCAACCTGAATCCGTGAGAAAAGATTCAGGGTCTTCATCTCCACCACTCTATAGTACTAATCTAACCATGTGAATACATGTGTTGAAGTCGAACATGGTAGAAACCACTTGATTACTGGTCAATGATGAGAACCGTTAACAAGTGTGAGGGAAATCACCATTAATGTCAATGACTCCCAAGGTACGCTAGTACAATCCAACGAATGTGAATTAATGAGCTAAAGTCGAACACTCTGTGGAATCTCCCGATCAAGGGTCAATAATAAAAACCCATTGTCTAAAGAGAGGAAATCTTCCATTGAGGCATGCAGGTTCCAAGGTACCAATTGGTTTCTAAGTCTGATTTTTGGATAATGAGTTGAATTTGATAGGAAAATACTCATCATAGGAAGGCCTCAATGTATCCTCCATCAATGACACGAATGGGTAAAAACATTTGATGTAGATCAGAGTAACAAGTGATTCAAGACTAACTTAGGGATGGCCAACGCAATATAAGTCTTAAGTACTGCAAAAAAGGTCGACGCAATAGAAGGATTTCTGGGTTGAACTTCTCTTTGAACATATTGACAACACGACAATTGTCTTGGAAACACTGACTCAACACTAGGGATCACAGACCAATTTGCAATCTTATAAAGGAGTATGATCAAGAGACAAGCATATTTTCCAACCTAGAGACAAAGCGAGTGAAAGGGTATCAGGTTCAAAAATTGACTCTTCCATAGAATCCAGGTTTATACACATTTCTTTCCCAATTTCCCCCACCATTTCTGGTGAGTACCTTTTTATTTTTATGCAAGCTTGAGGAGGATAACATATGCTTGTAATGTAAGCTCATCCTTCAGAAAATTCCCTCGGAGTATGTTTAACAAACCCTAGGAAGGAATGGTTCGGTCCCTTATGGGTCTTTTGATATTTGTTTTACGAATCCAAAGAAAGAAAAACTCGGGGGTTTTCATGTTTTGAGAGTCTGAAAAACACTTAAAGAGAACTCTCCCAATTCCTTTTTCATAAATTAGTTTGATGAGACCGAAAAAGTGATAAACTATCGCCCATCAAACATTTTCTTCAAATAATTTAATGAGCGTGAAAAGAACAAGGTCGCTCGACAATCTTTTCATGTTTAGAGAGTCTGAAAAGAGCTTAAAGGGAACTCCAGGGGGTTCCTTTTTCATATAACCTTTATGAGTCTGAAAAAGTGATAAAATTATACTCTGTTACGTTCTCATTGATTTATGAGCATGAGAAAGAACAAATACTAAGCTCGATAACTTATTCTCATGTATTTACGAGCATGAGGAAGAACAAAGACTAAGCTCGGGATTGTTTTCATTTTTATGCAAGCTTTAAAACAAAACAAAACTATGCTTGGGATAGAGTTTATTTTTTCACAATCTTAAAAACTAAACTAAACCATGCTTGGACCTGGTTTCATTTTTACACAAGCTCTAACAAGAGGAAATTATGCTGAGGTAGGTGGTTTCATTTTACACAAGTTTGAACCATAGAAAACTATGCTTGGAATTCCCAATGCATAACACAGGGATGGTTGGTACTTATCCCCCAACTTAAGAAGCTAGTGGCTCAACTTCAGCATGAAGTCCAGAGGCTGGAAGCATTGCCCCCCAAGATTCATCTTGTCCAACTGCAAAGGAGAATGAAATGAAGCTTCAAATATTAGATGAAGGAATTGACTCAAACAGAGAGGGGGAACAATCTGTTTCATTTTTTAACGAGCTTGAAACAGGAGAAGAACTATGCTCGACTCAATACCCAGACCATTGTTTCATTTTTTAATGAGGTTTCCATGGAGAAGAAAAACTATCCTCGTAGCTGGGTTCATTTTTTAATGAGATTGAAAGAAGAAAACTATGCTCAAAGCTGGTTTCATTTTTTAACGAGCCTGAAATCAGAAAATCATGCTCAAAGATGGTTTCATTTTTTAATGAGCTTGAAATCAAAAAATCATGCTCGATAAGACTCTCCTCTTGATCACAGCTTCCAAGAGGACAGTTCTCTAGAAATATACCATGTCAAGGGACAAAACGCGGTCATGGCCTTCAAGAGATCTTCACTTGATGGAAGAAACACACTCTGGAAGGAACACATGTCGAGGGTCGCGAGAGGGGTAAGGAGGTCAGGCTCCAATAGCCCTACCGAAGAGATCACCATGTCAACTACTGGATCTAAATCATAAGAGAGTGAGCTTATAGTGAAAGGCTCATCTACATCAACATTTGAAGGCATGGGAGACACGCCACATAATTAACATGTGGTGGAGGCGATACCGTCCACATATAAGAACTGTGTAGGGAGGTCATTGAGGTCGATTCAGGACCAAAAAATGAAATTTGATCAATGGTCACCATTCTTCCATCGTGAGGTAAAGATATCACACGAAAAAGAGTGGACACAATAGCTTTCATGGCATAGACATAATCTCTCCCAAGGAGTAAATCAAAATACAAGGGGTCTTAGACTACCATGACATCAATAAAGATAATTTTCCCTCCCAAAGTTACAGGAAACCGAGGAAGGATCCCTAAAGGTTGATTGGTTCTTATGTTAAAAGATAACAGATTCTGTGTAACCAGGGCAAGTTGAGGACAACCCAAAGCTTTCCAAGCAAATGTGGACAAAATAATAACAGACGCACCTTCATCTATCAACATCTGAGGAACGTCCCAACCACAAACTTGCATTGTAATATGGAAAGGAATGTGAGAGGGAAGATGAGGTCCAGTTAGCACACCCTAATCAAAATGGATGGCCTCATTACTTGGAGGGGGTTCCATGGGAGAAGGAGGAATACCACGCACAGTAGAGTCTGTATCAACAAGAAAAATGTGGGCAGTATCAGGTTTAATCCAGAGCGAGAGAGTAGGATCGAATGATGGTGAGATCAAATCGACCACTTGGGTTTCATTCTCTAACGGGAGAGTGGGATTGATCGAAGATGGGATCGAATCAACCACTTGGGTTTCACTCTATAACAGGAGAGTGGGATCGACCGAGGATGGGATCGGATTGACCACTTTGTCAACTGGTACAACTAAGGACATGACCAGAGTGACTGCTTGATCAACCAGATTGATCGACGAAGGGACCGGATTGATCATTCCATCAACTACAGGTGGTTTGAGAGTAAGCTTGCAATAAGCAGCTGGAAGTTGAGGCTGTGAAATAGTCATGTCTTTCGGGAATTTCAAGGCTTCATCCATACAATGGAAAAGGTGAGTTAGATGACTCCCTTTGCATAACATGCATGGGAACTTGGCTCTACTTTTCTTCTTCCCAACTATATCATGACTAGTTAACAAGAGGTCATCAGCATGTTGTTCAAAGGCTAACGACATGGGCTGGCGAGGGTGTGTAGACCATGCTTCTATAAACTTGGATAAACCAGGGCAATCCTTAAGAATATGGCTACCCTTACAAAGCCTACAAGGTACTTGGGTGTATGGGTTGTTTGGGTGTTCTTGGCATCATCAACACTACCAGCATGATCAACAGTAACCGGTTTCTTTCCAACACGTCTGGCAGTGGTTGGAAGTGAGGATCCTTGCTTATTTTTCTTCTTCTTATTCTTCCTTTTCTTCTTCTTCCTATCCATCAGGTTATTAGCTTTAGAGATTTCACTCGACGAAGAAGATGAAATGGAAGGAGACCTTACAGGTGAAGAAGGTGAAGAAGATATTACTGGTGAAGAAGGTGAAGGATCAACATGAGGTTGATGCTCTTGGGGAGAAGTTCTTACAAACAAAGCACCAACTACATTCGGGACTACCTGAGTGGAAAAAAACCATATCGGTAATCCAATTGTGAGACCTGGAAGGCTCAAAGTAGTGATGTGAGGAGGACCAATGTTTCTGTAAGAAGGAAAAACAAAAGGTTCCTCTGGATCATAGGTTCCTCCATTGGTCATTTCGGGAACTGGCACCATTAAAAGAAAAATTCAATCTAGAGTCTGCCAGGGAAAACAAACAGCACATGCTAAAAATCTGGTAAGAAAGCAAGTAAACAAAACCTTCTTATAATGAACGCACTAGTTGGTGATGAAATCCAACGTCACAGGAACAAAGTAAGAAGGGGCTTAGATAGAGCTGATGGAAAAGTTACGTTGACGACCTGCTTAACGGACTTAAGCCTTGGTGTAAGCTTCCATGTAGTAATTATGGATTTACCCTCCAAGGAGCCCGAGTGAGTTTGGCCAACGTTGATTCCAGGTACCGTGAAGACTTGCCCCTCCACAGTCACCTTGTGTAAAGACCCTAAAGAGATAGGCCACTAAGGTTACCAATCACTACAGTGATGCCTGGGGAAACAGTCGACAATATGATCCATGCGCAAGGGCAGGGAATCTAACCCGAAATCAACTTGAAAGGATTCCACTCATCATTGTGGGTATACCTCTCAAGCGACCCCCATAATACGTGCAACCTCTACACCAAGACCAACAAATCAGGGTGAGTAACTCTACCAGTCTCAATGCGACCTCGTGATTGACCCTTATGTTAGAAGGGATTCCCTGGAAAAAATGTAATAAGTGGATTTAGTCGCTCCCTAACTCAAGATTCTATGTTTGTTTGCAACTTTGGAAAGTTATCTTTCACACCTATTCCAAATCCCTACAACTAATCTAATGTAAGTCTGCTACCATAAAGTATAAAAAATGTCTAATCAATTTTTTTATAAGCTCTTTATTTTATCGTTGTTGTTACTCAAGAGGAAAATGGCGTGAAAAATATGGTGTTTTGACCGACTCGAAAGTTATGCAAAGAGATGAAGATGCAATCTTTTCATTTCGATGAAATCTATGCTACAAGAAAGAGAAAACATTTATCATTCCCATATGCCCAATGTCCCAAAATTTTAAAACTCATCAATATCAATATCTTCAATAAATGGGCAAAATATACTGTACACCAATGCACGATTCATGCCCCCCCCCAATGGAGTCGCCAATTTTATTATCGGGTAAATCGATGAATGTGGACATAGACTAATCCCCCTAGATCCACCTAGATCTAGAACAAAACATGACAGGACATGGCGCTTTCCCTAGGCTCCAATCATCAAATTTACTACTAAACAAAAGATGAGAGACATACCTTTAAGTGTCGCTTCTTTATGTCTTCGTTGTTCCTATTTCACTCCAGTGCTCTTGTGATACTGATCCATATGCCTTGATGTTGTAAGGTTCCTTCCAACAGTTTCTTGCTTCCCACACACTTTTGATCCAAGGATTATGAGACTATAGATCTGAAATCTATCTTGACAAAAGAAAAGCTCAAAGCCACTCTAACCAAGCTAATAATTCCAAGCCAAATCCAACTACAAAAGTCAAGATCCAAAACCAACTAACTTTCTCCATGAGAGCTCCTCTCCTTTTATAAGTTTAAGAGGATAAGGTGAGGAGGTTAGGATGATCCCACTAAATCATGAAAGCGAGTAAGAATCAAACCATTTGGAGTCCACCTCACCATAGAAGCTTCTCCCTCTAGAAGCATCGAGAAAATTCTCATTTTTCCCACGTACGAAGGTCGTCGTGACCTGGCTATAGTGTAGCCTGCGGAAATTCCGTGCCCTAGCTATAGTGCAACCTACAAAAATCAGGAATTTACACACCCTAGCTATGGTGTAGCCCACGGAAATCCTCCAAAATAGGGTTTTTACAGAGGAAAACACAACTTCTTCTCTCAGGAAAAGTTCTTCTCCCTTCTTTCTTTAGGAATTCAGACCACTGGCCCTTCTAAAGGCAATAGATAGGTCTACATCATTAACGATCATAGGGATGACGAAAATAATGTGTAACAGTCATACCTTCTTTCCATTTTTATAAATGAAGGACTTGCATCATACCTGTCTTCACCCTTTACAAATGAAAGACTTGCATCAAGTTTCTTAGAATTACTAGTTTCTCCCTTGTTGTAGCCAAGACCGGATTTGTTATTTGGTAATCTCTGACTATCCAAGATCTCATATAAGATCATAGAGTTATTAAAGAACTTGACTTGGGTATTTGGCTTCTCAACCTTCTTTCTAAGATTCACAACTTCTACTTCCAACTTATGACATGATTCTTCCCTTTTGTTTAACTGGTTCCTCACTACCTCCTCTCTTCTTTTGGTTTCTTCAAGTTGGTTCTTCACATTGACATTGCTTTCTCTTAGTTATTTTAGATCTACAAGGATTCTACTAAGTTCATCATCTTCCTTCTTTTCTTCTTTTACTTGACTAATTTCATTCTTTAATTTCTCAATCTCCTGTTCTTTTTCTTCTAGCTAAATATTTTGCTCAGATATGATTTTTTCATTGTCTTTGAGCATTTCCTTTATTTCCAAGAAATGCTTTTGACTCTTTTCAAGAAATTATTTAGTGTAGTCATGAATAAAACTATAGTCTGAATAATCATGGTCAAGTTGTATTCATAAAGACTCCAATCAACTTTCTATTTGACTTTAGATAGTTCTTCTTCTACTTATTTCATGGGATAAATGCTAATAGAACATTATTCTATTGTATCTAAATCTTCTTCTTTACTTGCAGGGGAGATTTTAATATCATCATTATTGCTATCGAAATATTGTGGAGAGTCTTTACCTTTATTGATGGTTGAGTCTTCCTCTTCATCCTTGATAGGAATGTCCTCTGTGTCTTCTCTTTTGATTTGATACATCTTCATGGGAGGATGAGCAGATTCTATGGAGATATCATTACAACACATGTCATCTTCAACATCAATCTAAGTAATAGGACTTGAACCTTTAACCATGTGTACTTGTTCATTTTCAAGGCCAAATTTGTTTAAAGGAATTCTTTGTACACTGAGAACTTTATCAAGGGCTTCAGTCCCTTTCTTGAATTTTTCAATAGTCTTAGGTTGATCCGTTAGTTGTTTACACCTTTGTTTATAATTTCTCAGATCATCCAAAGCACACTCAAGCTCAGCTTCAATATTGAATTTTGCTTCAATGTTTGAGTATTCTTCAAAAGAATCTTCATAACTAGAATTTTTGTAGACTGAACTTTGTTCTGATTGAAATACTTCATTAAACTTTTCTTCTAAGTAGAGGTCTTTCATATTGTCCCAAAGTTCCCTTGCAGAATTACATTCATTTATCTTCTCTTTGACATCATCAGGTAATCCATCAAGGATTGTATTCATTGCCACTGAGTTACTTTTCTTGTCTTTCTTTTGAGTTGGAGTCCTTACTCTGCTTGGTGGGGAGTAATCAGTGATCACTGAATTCCATACATCAAGTCCCAATCCCTTCAGATGAATTTCCATTCTTGTACTCCAAAATATGTATTCTTATTTTCTAGGTATTGGAGTTCCATTCTTAGTGTAAATCTTTTTTCCATCCATGTGTGCTTAATTTGATCTTCCTTTCAGTTTGTTAGACTGTTCTTAAAGGAACCTCACTCTGATACCAATTGATAGAATATCCAACAATATTGAGAGGGGGGGTGAATCAGTATTGCCTACTTTTTTTTTTTAACTTCATCCATATTAAGCACACATATTAATTATTCAATTAAGAAATATATGATTGTCAACAAACCCTTATGAACACAAGGTTTTATCATGGAACCCAACAGGGAAAACCACCAACACTTTTCTATTAACTACAAAATTCATTTTCTTACAAGTTACATAGAAGGAAGATATTCTTCCTTTTCGATCAGCACCAATTGATTAGGATGCACCCACACCCTTGTTCACCAACACCAACAGGTAGGAGGCTACGACCCTCTGTTTAGTCAGCTACAACTGACAAGGAAGCACCAACTCCCTTTGTTCACTAGCACCAACTGGTAGGAGGCTTCGACCCCCTATTTAGTCAGCTACAACTTACAAGGAAGCACCTACTCCCGTTACAGGCTCAAACCTACCCTTACACCACCCAACCACCCTTAATTTCATAATTCAATTTAATCTATGTTGCTCTTTAATGAATTTGATTCATGCAGCCATTAACACAAGTCCTATCAGATTTGACCTTTTGACAACGACTAGTTTTACCTTGCTCCACCCTTCCTCCCTTTATACATTTTATAATATTTATAACTCTTTCACTGTACTATGTTCCAGGTGTTCATAAAACACACAGAGATACTATCAATTCTTCAATCCTTGTTAGAGTAATTAACTGTTGCAATTTCTACTTATATGCTACACTTTCTACTTCTTTGTTGCAACCTTTGCTTGTATGTTCTTCTGGTTATCTACAATCAAAATTCATCTCATGCTCTCTGGCTTCTGTCATTTAATATTCAATGAATCTGTTGCATTCCAATAAAGGTCTTCTATATCAAATATCGGATTGCATAACTGCTGCTCTATCTTCTTCTGTTCTTGATCTTCAATAAGACATTTACAGGCACCTTAGAACAAACAGTTGTTCATATTGGAATTTGCTTCTGTTCTTGATCTTCATAAGACATTTACATGCACCTTAGAACAAACAGTTCTTCATCTTGGACTATACTTCTTTTCTTTATATATCTTCGGATTCGGACTGCAGAGACACTTTCTTCTCACCACTCTTTCTCGTTTATATATTCTTCAAAATGGTGGGAGTGTGAAACACTGTGTCCCTTCATTTGGACCATCGTGCCTCTTCATTTAACTTAACCATTATCATTGTTTATTATTTTTACGTGAAGGCTTTTCATAAATTGATCACAGATATGGATCAATTTCATCTTTTAACTCGATCCTAAATCTCTACAATTATTTCAAAAACTGAGTTCTGCATAGGCGCTTCCTTCAAAGCATTTCTATGTGATCACAGGCATATAACCATGGTATTATAAACTTTAGAAACTTATTATATTCTACTTTTTAAATTTGTTACCATATGACCAATGGCGGTATCCAGACATTAGTCCAAATGAGTGCTTGAGCGCGTATCAAAATCAACGGTCACAAGTTAATCTCCTGATGAGATGGAAGACTATCGAGACTTCAGAACTTCGTTGTTTGGGGCCTCAGGATTTGCAACATGTCAAATATCCCAGAGTGGATTTCGCCGAATAGATCAAATGATTCATGTTTACTTTGTGAAACCGGATCAATGGTCAGATTCGATCCTTATATATATATATATATATATATATATATATATATATCATTTTACTGCTTTAATCTGACGAATGGAACTTAATCAATCATTGAGATGGATGGATACCATTTACTTCGAGACTTCATCTATTTCAAATTACGCTATCCTTCCACTGTATTATGATCAATGGTTGAGAATAAACCCAAAGTGATCTTTCATATCGAACGACTCGTGTCCACTTCGGGACTTCGGCATTTGGGACTTCAGGACTTCGGGACTTAGGGCATCTGCTAGTGGTGAAACTCCCAAAGTAAAACTCCTAGAGTGATGTAGCTTGCTTACGTCACTTGATGATGTGGCACAAGCTGATATTATGCCACGTGTTACTCATATTCAGGATTTTCATGTACCTGAAATGTCGATTTCAACTTGACACTAGTCATTATCTGATTGTGCCACGTGTCCTTGCTGACATGGTCAATCAACGTGGTATGTCACATGTCCTTGTTGATGTGGTATTCTGACGTGGATCTCCCGATGTGACACATCTTCATCTCCTTGATCTAACGGTCAGAATAGTATCCGAAGGGTATCTCAAATCGACGGTTGAGAATGACTTCAAAATTTTGGCTTTCGAAACTTCAGGTATTTCGATATCTCGACTTCACAATCTTCCGAAGTGAGATTCCTGAAGCGTAACATCCTCACATATTTATACCTAGAGTGAATGATGTTCGTTTGATCAATATCTTATATAAATGGCTCGATCTCTTTGCGATGCAGCTTTTCCTTGGTTTAAATCCAACGACCCTCCAACTTTTCTTATCCTATCCTTCCACTTAATTTGATCTAACGACTGACGAAAATTCGGGTAATCGAGAACTCATATCTTACTTTTTATCCTATCCTTCCATTTAATTTGATCAAATGGCTGATGGGAATTCGGATAATCAAGATCTCAGATCTTTATTCTTATCCTGTCCTTCCATTAAAAAGTGATACAACAACTAACGGGTATTCAGGTATTCGAATTATCAAACCTTTTGCCCTGCTTATCCTATCCTTCCACTTAAAGTGATACGACAGCTGACAGATATTCAGATAATCGAGTTCTCAATCGTTTTTCCCTGCTTATTCTGTCCTTCCACTTAAAGTGATCCAATGGTCATGAAGACTCTCGAGCAGATTAATGATCAAGGATAATTTCGGAACCACAACTTGCGAGTGATTTAACTTGTCACCCGAGCTCCGCAATTTGAAGTTGTTTGTTGGTGAGTCAACCACAATTGTCAATCTTTGAAGCTATGAGATATGATGATCTAGACCAATTGCAGGATAGTAACCATTGAGTTGTTTATTTATTCTTTCGCTCTCTGCAATTCATCCCTGTCATTGATCTAGAGCATGTGTATCAAAGGTCATGATTTGATCTGAGTTTCATCGCGCCATACCTACTGATCTTTGATATTCATTCACTAACTCTCCTGAGCTTTAATCTTTGTGTATCATCCAATTGTTTGACATCAACCATTATATGCTAACCAAATATTGTTGATATCATTGACAATTCATCATACCGACTTATCATCACATCAATGACATCGATTGTTGACATCAATGAAAATACATCAATGACACTATGTCCAATAACAAAGTCAAATAGGATTATTTAAATAATAAAGTGAAGTGACAAAGTCAATGAGGATTATTTAAATAATAAAGTGAAGTGACAAAATCAAAGAGGATTATTTAAATAATAAAGTGAAGTGACAAAGTCAAGGAGGATTATTTAAACAATAAAGTAAATGGAGAACTTTCTAATTATGGAAAGTGGTTATAAGAAGGTTAACCCTAAAATCAGGAAAACGGGTTAAGTGGTCAAGTGGCTATTGGATACATGGACAAGTGGAAATTTGGGCAAAGTTGGACATAGGTGACTATGTGGACAAAGTGGCCTAGAAGATGCTTCTAAGGAAGCTACTTGGAGAGTATAAATAAGAGGCAAGGCTCTCTCATTTGAATCACATTTGAGAATATTGAATATTTACAGGTGAATGAGTAACCAAAGGATATCTAAGCTGAATTTCAGAGGGAAGCTGAAGTAAAGAAGGCTGAAATTCAAGGGAGGATAAATTCTTTTGATGATAGTTTCTAAGGTATGTTATTTATAGGTCATCTCACCATTTTCGCAATAACGTTTTTTTTGGAATGATTCAGACTGTGAAATTGGGAGGCCATTGAGAAAACATATCCAAGTAGTTGTGGCATGAATTTCATCTTGCGGGTCATTGTATTTTTGTATTTACACTTTGTGGAAAATAGGGTTTGTGGCTAGTCCTGAAACTAATCTAAAACAGGTGTTTCGGGTAAAAATGTCATAACTTCTTCATAATAGATCCAAATTCAATAAGACCAAATGTTTTGGTTAAATTATAGTATGTAGTATTATGTGTAAAATTTTCATATCCATTCAAGAAATATTATGTGCATGGCACGCTCTACAAGTTCTCTCTCTAGAATAAACCAGAATTCAACAAGGTATGCCATTTTTGCTATAACTTCTTTTCTGAGAGGTTCCAAGTAGTGACACCTGGAGGAATTGCAAAAAACACACTGAAGAACATTGTGTACTATTTTCCTATCTTTATTCATTACAGATACATAGTTATGATTATTTCAAGTTAGGGTTGTTGACTAATCCAAAGCTAGTCATGTGAGACTAAAGTAAAGTTTGATGAAAATCCTAGTCTCTTGTTGTTAAATTTAAGGAAGGTTTGCAAGTTCAGGTGCAGGTTGGTGCATGGTTGATGCACTTGTTTATGGTACAATTTGATTACAGGTTGTTTGGTACAAGTTGGTGCATGGTTGATTCACTTGTTTATGGTACAGGTTGATTACAGGTTGAGGTACAGGTTGATGCATGGTTGATACATGGTATGGGTTATTGGTACACGTTGTTTGGTGTAGATTTATTGGTACAGGTTTACAACAATATATCTCACAGTGACAGTGGTTCTATCATTCTACTTATACGTCAGGGCGGTTGGACGGGGCAAGGACAGGTGGTTGTAGCCACCTTCCAGTTGTAGTCGGAGAACATAGGGGGTTGTAGCCTCCTTTTGGTTGTAGCCAGATAATTGGGGAGTTGGAGTTTCCCTCAGGTTGTAGCCTGCGAAACTATGGGGTTGGAGACCTCCTTCCAGTTGCAGTTGGAAAACAAAGCAAGTTGGTGCTTCCAATAAATGTAATTCTTCAAGACATATAAGAAAAAACATTTCGTGGTTTTCTCCCGCTTTGGGTTTCCATGTAAAAACACTGGTGTACTATGTATGTGTATGATTTTTCATTTGTTCATTGTTTATTTGCTCTGGAAATATTGGATAATAATGCTACATTGATATAACACTTGCATTATATGGTTAAAAAGGATTAGATTTCTCTATTACTAATTCACCCCCCCTCTTAGTAATCCAACAATTGGTATCAGAGAAGGTTCCTTCAGAAATCAGTTTAACCACTGAAAGGTAGATCATGGAGAGAAACAACATGTATTAAAATGGAATACCATAGTTTGATGGACATAAGTATGTCTTTTAGAGCATAAGGATGAAGACATATATACATGCACATGGATTTGAAATTTGGAAATCAATTGTAGATGGATACACAGCACTAGCAATTCCGCCAAAAAATGACAAAGCTATAAAACTCAGTCAGAATAATTCCAAAGCCACAAATGCACTTTTGAATGGTCTTGGAGAATAATTATTCACCAAAGTTGTACATTGTAAATCCCCTAAAGAGATTTGGGAAAAACTTCGAAATATTTATGAAGGAGATTCAAAAGTCAAAGCAGCAAAGCTTCAAACTTACAGAGGTCAGTTCTAGCAACTAAAGATGAAGGAAGATGAGAACATTGCAGCTTACTTTTTATGAGTCGATGAAACAGTAAATGCAATCTTGGGATTGGGAAAAGAAATCAAAGAATCTGTAATTGTTCAAAAGGTACTAAGATCTCTTCCTATGAGATTTGACTCTAAGATATCAACACTAGAAGAAAGAGCGGATCTAAACTCAATAATAATGGATGAAATCATGGAATATTCACAGCATATGAAATGAGAACTAAACAGGAAAATCCATATATAAAAGAAGAAGCCTTCAAAGCATCCAAAAGGTCAAAGCAAAAGGGAAAGAAAAAAGAAAAAAACATAGCAGCAGCAGTGACGTCTCGGAAGATGATGAAGAAGTGGCCAACTTTGTCAGAAGATTGAACAAGGGAACCAATGGAAGGTATAGAGGTAAGATTCCTTTGATTTGTTTTAATTGTTATGGTATTGATCATTTTGCTAAAAAATGTCCTCATAAGAAAAAGAGAAATGATGAAGGTTACTAAAATAGCAAACAAACATATAAAGGCAAAAGAACCACAAAGAAAGTTTTCAAGAAAATCTTTTGCACCAAAGAAGACATCTCATCATCAGATGAAGTTGAAGTTAGTGACAGTGAGACACAAAGAATTCTATTCATGGCAGTAGAAGAATCAGATAAACAAGACTCCGAAGAAGAATATGAAGAGGCAGAAGTTAACTACCAAGAAGAATTTTTGTGTGCCATAGAAGTTATCAGAAGAGAAGAGAAGAAAAACAAGAAACTACAAGTGAAACTAGACAAGAAAGAAGACACTCAGTAACTAGAACAAATGATCACAAATTTGAAGGTTCAAATTGAAGAAGATAAAAGAATTGAAGAAGCACTCAAAGAAGAGATAGAAGGAAGAGACGGGATCATTAGAAATTTGGAAGCATAAATTGTCACATTAAGAAAGGATCTTCAAAAGAAAAATATGCAGAAAAACTCAAAGTTATGAATGACATTATCAACAGTAAAAAACCTCATCATGACAAGTCCAGACTTGGATACAATCAGACAGAAAAGGGATCAATCTCCAAAACAACAGAACAAGAAACATATCCAAAAATCTATGCAGAAACAATCAAAGGGGATAGGAAGGTCTACAAACAAAATTACAGGCACACTCCTCCACCAAGAAGATTCAGATTTCAGAGTCAATGACTGACAAAAATAGATAGGCCTCAGGAAGAAGAAGGATTCATAAGAGTACCTCATTTCAGAAGATCTTCAACTCCCAGGTATCAAACTAGCTTTTTTGGTTTATGTTATGCATGTAATAATTTTTGACATAAAGCTATGAATTGCAGAGCTAACAACAAGAACATAAGAAACTTTGAAAGTCATACACAAAAGGGCTATCCAAGAAGGCCTAGTGAAACACAGAGAAGAAGTTGCAATGGGTTTGAATATTTGAGCATTGAAGTGAAATTCTACAAATGTAACAACTTTGGACACATGGCCAAAGATTGCAGAATAATAGTCCCTCCTAGAGAACTACAATAGAACAACAACAATCACAGACAGAAACCTTAGAAAAGGACATGGATAAGAAGCAGAATCAATATAGCAATGAAGAATGCACACTCTCTCTACAATCTAAGCAGAAGAAACATGGTTGGTATGTTGATAGTGGTTGTTCAAAACACATGACAGGTGATAGAGACAGGTTTCTTACATTAAGAAAGGAAAGAGATGGATCAGTCTCCTTCATAAATGATGATTCAGCTAAAATCATTCGAAAAGGCACAGTCAGAATTGGGAACAATAACACTAAGGTAGAAAACGTTCTACTAGTAGAAGATATGAAACATAATCTTCTAAGTGTGAGTCAAATGTGTGACCAAGGTCATAAAGTTACTTTCAATTCACAAAAGTTTGAGATAAGAAAAGAAGGTTCGGGAAAATTGATTGCAACGGTTATGTTAGGGTCCTAACCCACACATAGGTAGAGAAATATATTTGGATGTAATAAAGGTCAATATTAATAAGGCCTTTCAATAAAATAGAATAAGACGAATGTAAGAAGACCTAATAGAAGCTTCCTCTTCTAGAAGGATATTCCTCTAGATGCTTCTCTTAATAGACATATTTAGAATAAATAAGGGTCGAGGGTATGCAAACACTAGCTTGGATATTATTGTAACAGAGTGTTGCTCGACTGGAGGTTGCCCCCTCGAAGAGGACTGTGAACATTGCTTTCTGAATCAAAGTGTTATTTATGTTGTTGTTCTTATATCATTTTTGTGTTATTGTGGAGATTATGCTGGTTATATTAATTTTATTCTGTCATTTCTAGCATTTTATTTATGTTATGCATACTTTTTATATCTAGTATATTACAAGTGGTATCAGAGCACTTTCGTTGGAAGAAATTGTGGGAAATTTTTTTCCGCGTAGAGACGTATTCTGGCATCTTTAAGCCATAGAGATCTATCGTTACGCGCATAAACCTGCGGTTGAGGGATTCATACACGTAGGAAATACAAGTGGTTCTTAAGAGCACATATGTTGGCCACCCTTGTAACCCTTGTTGGTACCCCTTCAAGTGGTAGTGCATCAAACATCACCTATGTATGGATCAGCCTAGATTTCCTGAAGCCCTCTTTATATAAATTGATTAGTTGCCTGACTGTTATAGTGCCACCGAGAACAGCACTCAAGAATATACTCTCTAGTACCTAGGTAGTCGGGTAGTACGACGGTCTATCCTCCTTAGTTAGTACCCTGAGGTATTGGGTTGAGTACTATTGTTGGACCCCACACGTATATCAGAGAGCTATAGCACAGGGAAAACCCTTGTCTGTAGAACCCTTGAATACCTAACCCTTGGGGGACAGAGACATAAACAAATTAAAACAGACAATATTTGTTGCAGTGCAACTGTGTTCGGGTTGTCAAATCACTACACTTTTTCTATTGGTTAATCATTTGGGGATTTCACCGCTGCAGTATTCTTCAGACCGGAGTATAACTCTGCAGGTGTAAAAAAAAAAAAAAATGTCTGGAACTTTTTTCACCATTATTTGAGACCTATTCCATTGGATTCATCTCTTCGCCCTTATCACATTCATCCATATCATTTTTTGGAAAAAAAATTGGCCCCGCCCACCCCTTTTCAGTTCACCCATCCTCATGGCCCATACCCGTAGCCAAGACCTGGAAACTCGCTTCAACACCTTGCAATCTAGTATCCTCGAGACCCAAAAAGAAGTAAAACAACTCAGTGCCAATGTTGCCTCCATCGATACAACCATCAATACAACCATAAATACAACCATGCAGTCCTCAATGGAGGAAGTCAAACACGAACTGACCACCCAGCTTGAATCTGTCTTTGCATCACTCTGCACCAAAATGAAGATCCCTACAGATGACCCTTTCTCTAATGCACCTCCAGAGGCTGAAGGTGAACATTCCTCCCATTCCCATACCTTTCAGCACCATCACTTTCAACATGACCTACGCCTTCATGGGTGGATGTGACCAAATTTGATGGCTCAGACCCCACTGGTTGGGTAACCCAAATGGAACATTATTTCTCTTTATATGGCATTACAGATGACTTGGCCAAACTCCGGTATGGTGTTCTCCATCTAGATCAAGAACGTTGGCAATGGTGGCAATGGAGAAAAACTTCCCATCAAGGGTATATTTCTTGGACCCAATTTGTGACTGAGCTTTATGAATGCTTTGACACTGGCACCAACCATTTGGGTTGTTTGACAAAGTTGAAATAATTAGGAACAGTAGAATATTTCATAGCTTCCTTTGAGCGCCTAGCTTTTCGAACAGAGGGAATGACTGATGCTTTCTTTCAGGAGTGTTTTATCAGTGGCCTCAAGGAGGAGATTTGGGCCCATGTCCTCATGGCTCGACCCTCAAGTTGGGTGGAGGCTACTAAAAGAGCTAAAGAATCACAGCAGGTTGTATCCTCTCAAAATTGAAAACCCTCCTTTATCCCTCGCCCTAAACCCGTAAATCCCACTACTCCCTCCACCCCATTAAAGATGCAAAAATTGACCAGGGATGAAATGGATGAACGCCAACTCAAAGGCCTTTGTTATAATTATGATGATAAATACTTCCCGGACCACAAGTGTAAGGAACAAAATCTTTTTATGGCCATCTTTGAGGATATTTTAGAAGAGGATGTTGAAACTGCCCTTGTGTCTGAGTCACCTGAAATCACTAACATAAGCCCTCCCTCATACCCTCCCAAAGTGGAACCGGTCATTTCCCTCAATGCTCTCACTAGCTTCTCCGCTCCCCAAACCCTCAAGTTAATCGGTTACATCAAGCATCAGAAGGTCATCATTCTCATTGATAGTGGAATCACCCATAATTTTATTCATCGCCACATTGCCCAAGAAACTCATTGCTACATCCATGCCATCAACAATTTCCAAATCATGATTGCCAATGGTGGTTCAATGAAATGTGGAGGGCCTTGTGAAAATGTATGTCTCCAAATTGGTGACTACCACCTAAAATCCCATATGTTTGCTATCGACATGGGCGGTTGTGACATTGTGTTGGGTGCAGACTAGCTAACGACTTTGGGTCCCATTCTCATGGATTTTAAGGAATTAACCATGCAATTCAACCAGGAGGGCCACCAATATAAATTCCAAGGCATCACTGTTGGTTCACCTTAGGTCATTAGTTCCCATCTCATGGAAAAGCTGCTCAAAAAAGGTCATTCTGGTGTCATTTCCCAAATACATGCCATACAAGCAATAGAGACACCCTCAGTGTCGCAAGACCTCCAAGCCCTACTTTCTAAACATCAAATGGTATTTTCCACTCCCCAAGGACTCCCTCCTTCCCGTGGTGTTCATGATCATTCCATTCCCCTTGTACCTGGAAGCCTTCCTCCCAATATCCATCTGTATCACCACCCCTTTTCACAAAAAAATGAAATTTAGAAAATTGTCCAGGAACTCCTTAATGCAGGCGTTATCCACCCTAGTACAAGCCCTTACTCTTCTCCTGTAGTCATGGTCCTAAATAAAGAAGGTTCTCAGAGAATGTGTCCTGACTTCCGTTCCTTCAACAAACTGACCATTAAAGACAAATTTCCCATTCATGTCATTGATGACCTCCTGGATGAATTGAGTGGCACCCAATTCTTTACTAAACTTGATCTTCGCTCGGGCTATCACCAGATATGTATGAAAGAGGCAGACATTCCCAAGACGGACTTTCGAACTCATGAGGGACACTATGAGTTTTTGGTCATGCCCTTTGGCTTGTGTAATTCCCCCTCCACCTTCCAAAGCCTCATGAATCATGTCTTTCATCCCTTTCTCCATCATTTTGTCTTAGTTTTCTTTGATGATATCCTCATCTATAGAAAAACCTAGACAGACCATCTTACTCATGTGGATCGAGTTCTCCATCTACTCTCTCAGCACCAACTTTTCCTAAAACAATCTAAATGTGCTTTTGGTGCCTCAGAAGTAGAATACTTGGGTCACCTAGTTGGCAAGGATGGCGTCAGGGTGGATCTGAAAAATATTGAAGCTATGCAAGACTGGCCGCACCCAAAGACTCTCAAAATCTTACGTGGATTTCTAGGCTTAACAGGGTATTATCGCAAGTTTGTTAAGAATTAAGGAAAGATTGTAGCACCTCTCACTGCTCTCCTCAAAAAGAACTCTTTCACTTGGACTCTGGTCACTACTCAAGCTTTTCAAACCTTGAAGATGGCCATGTGCACCACTCCAGTTCCAGCCCTTCCTGATTTCACAAAGGCCTTTGTGTTGGAATGTGATGCCTCAGGGAAAGGAATTGGTGTTGTCCTTATGCAAGAGGGTCGACCTTTGGCCTTCACCAGCAAGAAACTATCTGAAAGGAATCTGGGCAAACCCATCTATGAAAAGGAAATATTGGCTATTATGCATGGCATTGATCTGTGGCACCCTTATCTCTTGGGGCAACGTTTCCAAATTAAGATAGACCATCAAAGCCTCAAGTACTTTCTGGAACAATGCATTTCCTCCCTGGAGCAACAAAAATGGGTGACTAAGCTCTTTGGATATGATTATGAGATCATTTACAAGAAAGGAAAACACAATGTGGTGGCGGATGCACTGTCCCAAAAATATGAAGAAGAAGGATCCCTTTTTTCTCTTTGCTTCATTGTACCAGATTGGCTCCAAGATGTTCGCCAGGAATGGCTACAAGATCCCAAAAGTTCACGTCTAATCCAGCAATTGCAGACCAATGCTCCATCTCCCCCAGGGTACTCTTGGCTCCAGGATGAGCTTTGATACAAAGGTCGTTTGTATTTAAGTAAACAATCAAATCTTAAATCCACGGTACTTTCTGAGCTTCATGCTACACCCACAGCAGGGCACTCCAGGTTCACCAAAACCTATGACAGTGTCAAACGTTGTTTTTTCTGGGATGGTATGAAACAGGACATCCGTAATTTTGTCGCTAAATGCAATGTGTGTCAATGCAACAAGGGAGAAACAGTCAA
This sequence comes from Picea mariana, assembly GCA_032191745.1. Classification (NCBI taxonomy): domain Eukaryota; kingdom Viridiplantae; phylum Streptophyta; class Pinopsida; order Pinales; family Pinaceae; genus Picea; species Picea mariana. The sequence continues at coordinate 156,404 of JASDQU010102085.1, read as the reverse complement.
ATCTCTGGGCACACTACAACAGCTTCTGATTCCACCTTTTATTTGGAAGCATATCTCTATGAACTTTATTACCAGCTTACCCAAATCGAGAAATAAATCAGTCATAATGGTGGTTGTGGATCGCCTTTCCAAGTATGCTCATTTCTGCGCTCTTCAACACCCATTTACTACATCCATGGTGGCTCAAATTTTCATGGACCAGGTCTTCAAGCTTCATGGCATGCCGCACTCTATTGTTTCTGATCATGGCCCAACTTTCACAAGCAATTTTTGGCAAGAACTGTTCAAGCTACAGGGCACCCAATTGCATCTCAGCACAACTTATCATCCCCAAACTGATGGTCAAACTGAAGTTGTCAACAAATGTTTGGAAATATATCTAAGGTGTTTTGCCTCTGAAAAGCAAAACCAGTGGGCTCAATGGTTACCCCTAGTTGAATGGTGGTACAACACTTCCTACCATACATCTACACGCATGACTCCTTTTTAAGCGGTATATGGACAGAAGCCACCTTCAGTTCTCTCATACTTACCGGGTACCTCGAAGGTCCAAGTGGTTGACCAAACACTTACAGTTCGAGAGGATTTCTTTGTACCCTCAAAGAGAACTTGGCCATGGCACAAAATCACATGAAGCAACAAGCAGATCAATGTCCCTCTGAACGTCAATTTGTATAAGGGGATCAGGTGTTTCTGTGACTACAACCATATAAGCAAACTTCCCTCAAGGTCGAGCATTTTCAGAAGCTAGCGCCCAAATTTTATGGTCCTTATACAATTCTCAAGCATGTGGGACAAGTCGCCTATCAGTTATCGTTGCCCAGTCATTCGAAGATACATCCTATTTTTCATGTTTCATGCTTAAAGAAGGTGATTGGAACTAGGTGCCAAATTCAAACCAACCTTCCCGAGTTAGCTGAAGAAGGATCCATTTGGCTATATCCAAAAGAAGTTTTGGACCAGCGTGAGCGTCACCTGTGTCAGAGAACCATCAAGGAAGTGCTAGTCCAATGGAAAGATACAACTCCAGCAGATGCCACTTGGGAACCAGCTACCATTCTGTAGTAGTTTCCACATCTCAAGCCTTAAGGACAAGGTTGTTTTTAAGGGGGTGGACATGTTAGGGTCCTAACCCGCACATAGGTAGAGAAATATATTCGGATGTAATAAAGGTCAATATTAATAAGGCCTTTCAATAAAATAGAATAAGGCAGATGTAAGAAGACCTAATAGAAGCTTCCGCTTCTAGAAGGATCTTCCTCTAGATGCTTCTCTTGATATACATATTTAGTATGAATAAAGTTCGAGGGTATAAAAACCCTAGCTTGGAGATTATTGTAACAGAGCACTGCTCGACTGGAGGTTGCCCCCTCGAAGAGGCCCATGAACATTACTTTCTGAATCAAAGTGTTATTTGTGTTGTTGTTCTTATATCATTTATGTGTTGTTGTGGAGATTATGCTGGTTATATTACTGTTATTCTGCCATTTCTAGCATTTTATTTATGTTCTGCATACTTTTATATCTGGTATATTACAAGTTGCGAGAACTTCAAGAAACATATATGTGTTAAGTGAAATTCGAAACGAAAAGTGTTTCCTAGGAAAGGAAGATAGCAGTTGGCTATGGCACAGAAGAATGGGTCACATACATTTTGATAACCTTGTCAAAGTCAAAAAAAGGGAAGCAGTTAGAGAAATGCCCCAGATCACAAAACCAACCAACACTTTATGCAAGCATTGTCAACAAGGACAGAAAACAAAGACCAAGTTTAAATCAAAAGAATATTCAACGACAAGACCACTAGAAATTGTGCATACTGATCTAGTTGGACCAACTACAACAAAGGGTTTAAAAGGTGAGAAATACTTTATGTTATTATTTGATGATTATACAAGAATGATTGCAGTTTCCTTTCTCAGGAATAAGTCAGAAGATTTTGAAAACTTCAATGTCTACAAGGAAATGGTTGAAAATGAAATGGATTCAAAAATCAAATGCTTGAGATCTGATAATGGAGGAGAGTTCACTTCAAAGGAATTTATGGACTACTGCAGCATGCATGGAATAAAAAGGCAATTCTTCTTTGCTAGGACACCTCAACAGAATGGAGTTGTTGAAAGAAAGAACATGACAGTACAGGAAATGGCTCAAACAATGCTAATGGATTCCAAATTGACAAATATCTTTTCAACACAGGCAGTGCATACAATAGTTCACATTCAAAACAGAGTAATGCTCATAAACAACACTGAAAAAACTCCCTATGAGCTATGGAAAGGAAGACCAACAAATGTGAAGCACTTTAGAGTTTTTGGAAGAAAATGCTACATCAAAAGAGAAGATGGCAGAATGGGAAAGTTTGACTCTTGTGTGGACAAAGGATTACTTGTTGGTTACTCAAGTACAAGGAAAACATACAAGTGTTACAACCTGAGATTAAACAAAGTTGTGGAAAGAATCAACGTAACAATTGATGAAACATGTAGACAAGAACTAAAGAAAGAAGAAAATGAATCAATGGAACAGCTTTACGAAGCAAAATTAGAAAGGGAAGATGAAGAGGATACGACAGAAGCAGAAGAGAAAGTTCAGCAAGTGCCTCCAAAGGCACCTAGCAGACGAGTACAGAACAATCATCCTTCAGATCAGATTATCAGAAACAAAGATGCAGGAGTTGAGACTAGAAAAAGAATATGTTCACCAGAACAAACGCACCTAGAACTCTCATCTACGATTGAACCAACATGCTTCGAAGAGTCCAACAAGGATGAATTTTGTAATAAGGCAATGGATGAAGAATTGGATCAAATAGAGAAAAATAACACTTGGGAATTGGTTCCAAGACCAAAGGATAAGAATGTGATTGGCACAAAGTGGGTATACATGAATAAATTGAATGAAGATGGACAGGTTACAAGAAACAAATCTAGATTGGTATGTAAAGGATATGCACAGGTTGAAGGAATCGACTTTGAAGAGACATTTTCCCCAGTTGTCAGAATGGAATCAATCCGATTGTTTTTAGCTTATGCATGCTCCAAAAATATTAAAGTGTATCAGATGGACATAAAATCATCTTTTATGAATGGGGAACTTGAAGAAGAAGTCTACATTGAACAACCAGAAGGATTTCATTTGTCATAGAATGCAGATTATGTGTGTAAATTAAAGAAGCCTCGTATGGTCTAAAACAATCTCCTAGAGCATGGTACTCTAGATTTAGATTGGATAAATATCTACAGCAGGCAGGATTCAGAACAGGAAGTGCAGACAACAACCTCTACATCAAGGTAATTCAAGATAGTATTTTATTACTTGAATTTTATGTTGATGATATTATTTTTGAAATTATTGATGACAGGTTAAGCCAGAAATTTGCAAAGGACATGCAGAATGAATTTGAAATTTCATTACTTGGAGAACTATCCTTCTTTTTGGGTCTTCAGATACGTCAAATTAACCAAGGGATTTTTATTTCTCAAACTAAATATATCAGAGAAATGTTAAAGAGGTTCGGAATGGAATATTGCAAACCAGTTATCACTCCATTCAAACCAGTTGCAAGTTGAGAAAAGATTATGATTCAAAGTCTATAGATCAAAGGAAATACAGGTCAATGATTGGTAGCCTACTATATGTAACAACATCCAGACCAGATGTAATGCAGGAAGTTGGACCGGTGGCACGATTTCAAGAAGCACCAAAGGAATCACATGTATTAGCAGTGAAGAGGATTTTCAGATATCTCAAAGGAACATAAGAGTTTGGATTATGGTATCCAAAATGAAAGGATCTATCACTTATTTCCTACACATATGCAAATTGGGCAGGTTGCATTGATCACCGACGAAGCACCAGTGGAGCAGTGTTCTACTTGGGTGAGTGTTTAGTATCATGGATAAGAAAGAAACAATCATCAGTATATTTATCTACAGTCGAGGCAGAGTATATTGCAGCATCAGCATGTTGTACACATGTTCTATGGATGAAACAAACTCTGACAGATATACAGGTTGAGTATGATGATCCCATTCCAATCTATTTTGATAATAAAAATGCCATCAGTATATCAAAGAACCCAATGATGCACTCCAAGACGAAGCACATTCCAATCAAGAGTTGAATATGTGGGCACAAAAGAACAGGATTCATGCCCCAAAGGAGGCCCAAGCAAGGCTTGTTCCTCCACAAATGTCCACCAAGCAAGGTCTTGCAAATACAAGTAAATACTCTCTCCAAGTGTCTCAAGTCAAATGTATCATGCCAAGTAAAATCACATTTAATACAAGAGTCATCTAAACATGTGCATCAAATCTACCTTTTCAAATTAAACAAGTGCTCAAAGACCCTATGCAATTTTCCAAATTTAGATATGGGAGGGGTGTCATAATGCCCTATTGGGTGAACCAATTCCTCAAGTAGGGGAGGTTTCCAAGGACAATCATGTCTAAGTCATGTATTTGTTATGAGGTGGATGGGGTTAAACATATAGATATGGGGTTTGATGGAATACAAGGGCTTGTATTGTCTCATTTATGGGTGTCTTTATAGAGGGTGTGTTTCCATTCGTGATGCATGATTTTTCCAAGCCCCTTTGCCATTAATTTATTACAATATTTCCAAGTTGAAGCTAAAGTGGGACTTCTACCAAAGTATGAAAAACATTGCCCACATTAACTATACCTTGGTCATACTTGACCATGCTTCCCCAAGTTTAAGATGATATGTGGGACTTCTACCTAAGCATGAAAAACATTGCCCACACATGCTCTACCTTGGTTGGCATGTTCAGTTAGTTATTCATTTCATGGGTCCCTCAATTTTTGTTTTGTGATTGACTTCTATAAGGTTTTGTGATTGACTTTTATCTTTTTCCAACTACAAGCCTCTGGGCCTTCAACCCCTTCTTCCCATGAAATCAGGTACATGCCCTTCTTGCGCCAATAATTCCAATGACCTAAAATATGGGGACACGAAAGAGAAGGAGTAATGGAAAGTGGTAAGTATGAGTGGGGATGGTATGACAGCCCTTCAAGAAAAACCCCTGGTTACAACCCTTTCCCCAAGGTGGCCACTTACTAGGACATCGTGACACTCACCAAGGTGAAATAAGGCAAAAAACATAATTTCCAAGAAAAATGTTCCATAATCAAGATAAGTTTCAATGAAACATATTCAAATGTCGCAAGTATTAAAGAGACGCTTACCATGATACCTGACTTGTTACCTCATGGAGAAAGATCCATTGTCTTTTAGAAGAAATTTGATGTGGTTAATGTCGTCATGACGAATGAAGAAGTATGGTGGTGAGGCAGGGATCTGATTGCTTAAGTGGACATTATCAATCAATCCATCTCCCGGTACTCCATGTCTGCAACATGAGGGCCTAGAGACATCATCTCCTTATTTATCCCTAGGAAAGGGGGATAACATGCACACAAAAAATTTCTCATTTGGATCAACGACATTTAAAATTGGTGCACTTGTAAGTAATTCTTTCAAAAGATGAAAAMTTTCTTCACAAGCAAAGGTCCATTCAAATTTTGTCTCCTTCTTTTGTAAAGAAGTGATTGGATAAACAATCTTGCAAAATCCTCCAATAAATCTCATGTAATAACCTGCAAGTCTCATGAAATACCTTACTTCTGTTACATTCCTTGGTGTTGGTCATTCTTTGATTGCTTTAATATTTTCTAGATCCAAAGATATGCCTTCTCCTGAAATGATATGGTCCAAATAATGGATCTACTTTTGGTAGAATGAAATTTGCTCAGCTTGGAATACAACTGATGTTCTCTTAACACTTTTAGCACCATCCTCAAGTGTTGTTCATGCTCTTCCTATAACTTAGGATAGATAAGCATGTCATCCAAGAAGACTATGAAAAACTTATCCAAGTAAATTTTGAATATGACAGTCATTGGGAATGTTACTCCCTAGGCCTAGGGGTAACTAAGGAGATGATGTCTCGAGGCCCACAGGTAGAAGACATGGAGTGCCAAGAACCAGATAACTAACATAGCCCACATTGAGCAGGCAAATCCCCTCCTCTCCACCACACATCACCATTCATTGTTAGCAGCATAGCAGCATCCACCACACTAGATTGGCACCCAGAGGACAACAAGTCTTGCTTCATGAGGTAACAAGTCCAGCCTCATGGTAAGTTTCACTTTAATATTTGAATCATTTGGGCAAGTTGCATAGGTTCCTTCCTTTATTGTGAAACATTTGCTTGGAATATATACCTTTTGCCTTATTTCACATTAGTGGTTGACATGGTTTCCTAGTAATTGGGTCATCCTCGAGAAAAAGGTTGCTATTATGGGTCTTCTTAAAGGGTCATCGTACCATTCCCATTCATGATTACCATTTTCCATCCTTCTTCCCCTTTGTTTCCTCATTTTTTGGGTCTTCAGGTTCATTGATCCCAAGAAGGGATTATACCTCATTTCATGGGAAGAAGGGGTTAAAGGCCCAAATATGTTGCATCTAGTACTATGAAAATCAAAATACACAATCTATCCTTGTAGATGATTTCCCTAGGGTCCTAAGAACAATGAAACGTTTCTCCATAAAATTAAAGGACCTCTTGTTAATTTTTTTTAACCTAGCACACAATTGTTAATTTCGAGCAAAACTAATTTATTGAATCACATTACAACTAGGTTCTTAACAAACATCAAAGGAAGCATTAGCAATAGAAACCATAAAACATTTTCACATGAGATTTAGGTAAAACCCCTAGAAAAACCCTCACGGAAAAACCTAATCTATGATATTTTATTATAAATCGGGACTCCCTTCCTGGGAAGATGACCCATCTGAGGAAATTACAATTACATTAATTATCCTAACCTCGTAAACCTCAAGGTCGTTATCTCCATTTCTGTCTCTTTGTCTCTTTCCCTTAGATCCCTACACCTACATACCTGAAATCTCACTCTCTGTGTGTAGTCCCTATCTCACTTGTATCTTCTCCTCTCACCTTAGCTGCCTTTTTATAATCTAGAGATTATACCAAACAAACCCTAAGACAAAACCCTAGATCCCATCCAAATTTATCAAAGGCTCAAATCCAATCTCACCTTCACTTAATATCTAACGGCTATGACTTAATTTAATTTTCACTTAAGTTACTAAAGCCAATAACTTAAGATTTTAACTTAATTAACCTCCATTAATTACAAAAAGGTCATTCATTTACACAAAAATGGAATTCTAAAGTTTTAAGAGGCATTAGATGACTTCCACATGCTATACACATGCCAACGTGGAAACACTTGTCTGATGCTACAAATTTCAACACTCCCTCTTAGCGAGGAAGGTACTTCTGCCACTTGGAGATGGCTCTATCTTCATTATCAAAGTTGCTACCTTGCTGACTCTCATTGTTCCCTCTGAATAAAAATCTATCTTAGTTGAATCGCTTGGACCTGTCTGCAAAGAATTTCCTCTAATAATTCTCCTAGAAGCCTCCTAGTCTCGAGCATCCTGCATTGTCATATCGTACCATGACTGCTTCTTCTGGATAGACTTGGAAGGCTACTCCTTCCCACTGAAACCTAAAGGTTGACTCCCTCTGATATGCTCAACCTTCGGAGCTCCCTACTCCTTTTCCTTTGTCACTCTGTTGTTATTTTCCATTGCTCACAAAGGCTTTCCCTTTAACCTATACAGGTTTCTCTCTCTAACTCCAAAGATAACTGCTTTGTATGAGCTATATCCTCTAGGAATACTAATCATTTGTCCATATTATAATAAGACCTCGTGGCCCTTATTCTCAATCGTTGATATTGAGAGAACGCTCCATATGAGCTCTGGCACCCATAACACATTCGTCATTCTCAATATGCCACTAGACTCCATCTGGAATGGCACTATTCTAGATCCCTTCACTGCATGATTGGTGGCCACACCAAGGTCCACATGCATGTCTGATTTTGGCATTGTGAAGCTCTCAAATAGCTCATGTGAACTTGTCATATGACTTGTGTCTCCACTATCAATCAATCATACACTAGCTGGTATATTGCCCGTGGAAAGCTAGGAAATAAGGCAAACCTCTTCCTCAAACTTTTTGGCATACTCATCTGCCTATGTCGTCGCAGAAACCTCTTGTTGTGTCTTGTTTTAACCCTTCTTACTTTTTGGACATTGTCAAGCATAATGTCCCTTCTTATGAAAGTTGAAGCATTTGACCTTACCGAGGTCCTTCCAAGTGCCTGCTTATGAAGATGAATCTCCACCTATGTTATTTTGGACCTTCCCCTTGCCCTTCTTGACCTAGATGGCAAGACCTAAATTGTCCTCATCCTTCTTATTTTTGTATCCATTCAGCTCTTCATCCTGAAGTTCCTCCTGAAGGAAGTCATCCAAAAACCTTGACTAGTCAGGGAGATTCTCTCGTGCAATGACCCCTTTGATGAACGATGTCCACTCCTTAGTGAAGTCTTTCAACACCATCCTCACCAACTCTTAATCTGTCACTGTCTCCCCAACTGTTTTCAGTTCATCTTGAACCTACCGAATTAGGGTGAGATAACTTGTCATTGTATTTGATCCTCTCGTCTTCGTGTCCCTCAGCTTTTGTCTCAGCACCATCTTGTGATTCTCATTCTTTCTATGAAACAACCTCTTCAGATCCTCCCACATGGTGTTGGTTGAGTTATTTCCCAATAAGTGAGGGATCAAGTGATCCTTCACTCTATCTAGTATTATACTCTTGGATTTCACATCCTTTAGATTATGGACGATCATTCCTTTTGGATCTGCTGGTGGTGTCATGATGGAGTTTGAAAACTCTCGAATGGAATTCTTCATTAACACCAACATGATCCGCTCCTTTCATGGTCTATATCGAAATCTTGACGTTGTCATCTTGGAAACCCATTGAAAAATCAAATTATACTTATTGAACCTACTACCTGGACCCCTGCCCGAGGTTGCATGGTGACTTCTGTAGCTACCCAAGTCCTTCTAGGTGTTTCCCAATAATTTTCTAATCTTGGCCGAAAATTTATAGGCAGATTGTCTATTGCATGAGTGTTGCCTGGAGCTACTCGACCTCTATCATGTTGTTTCCCGGGGTTGTCTCTACCCCTCTACACCTCCATGGTTCTAATGAGTTGACCTGATGACTCCTTGCTGACCTGGTTTCTAGCTGGCGATTGATGGTCGTTCTACAGCTTTAAGCAGTTGCAAATTCCCCCCCGCATGACTTACATTGCCCCACAATCACGGTTTACATGTTTTCTCACACTTTTCTTTGCATCTCCCTTGGAAACCACCTCCACGTCCTCCAACCATGCATGACCTACACTCCCTTGCAACAAATTTTGTAGCGATCGATCATTCTCCTCTGTCAGCACTGAGTTGTCCACGCGGATTTAGTCGACGGTTATCCAACACAGTCACCCTCAACACCAATCCATATATTCCATGATGCACCTCCATGCTCAGTTTATCCACCTCCAATCCTAGGCTCGACGGATCTATAACCGATGGCTATCCCCCCTTCACCGCTGCCAATCTCCACGCACGACTTTGTTGTCTATCGTATGTCAGTTGGACCTTTGTTGTTGGATCCATGTGTGTTCTCTATAGACGCATGGCCTCAATCCACATTCCCTTCCACAACTATCTAGCATCTCCTTCCATCTCCACTTCGCTCAGCTGCTTGTCAAGTCCACGCGGCCTATTCTTGGTGGTTTCTTCAACAACAGGATCTGTCAGCAACTAATTCATACATACTCCTTACTGTAGTGATCGACCTTACATTCAGCCTCTACAGACGTACTATCCTTATGGAACCATACAATATGTACCTCCTTTTTTTTTATTTAAACCCCGAGCTTAAAAAAAAATCTCGCAGAAAACAAATTTTCCCACTGCAACTAATCTCCCCTTTGTGCAAAACCTCGCTTCTTCAGAGTCTCATCTATGATAACATGTTAATTTTTTTATAACCTAGCGCATGATTGTTAATTCCAAAAAAAAATAATTTATTGAATCATAATACAACTAGGTTCTTAACAAACATCAACATAAGCATTAACAATTGAAACCATAAAACATTTGCACACGAGATTCAGGTAAAACCACTGGAAAAACCCTCGCGGGAAAACCAGATCTATGAGATTTTATTATAAATTGGGGCTCCCTTCCTGGGAAAATGACCCCTCTAAGGAAATTAAAATTAAAACAGTTATCCTAGCCTCACATACCTCAAGGATTCTATCTCCCTTGTTGTCTCTTTGTCTCTTTCCCTCGGATCCCTGCAACTACACACCTGAAAGCTCACTCTTTGTGTGTAGTCTCTATCTCACTTGTACCTTCTCCTCTCACCTTAGTTTCCTTTCTATAATCTAGATATTAGAAAAAATCAAACCCTAATCCAAAACCCTAGATCTCATCCAAAGTGATCAAAGGCTGAGATCTAATCTCACCTTCACTTACGATCTAACGACTATGACTTAATTTAATTTTCACTTAAGTTACTAAAGCCAATAACTTAGGATTTTAACTTAATTAAGCTCCATTAATTAAAATGGTCATTCATTTACACAAAATGAACTTCTAAGGTTCTAAGAGGCATTATAAGACTTCCATGTGATAGACACACACCAACTTGGAAGTACATGTTCGATGCTACAACTTTCAACACCTCTAAAATAAAATAATTGATAAATGTCCTGCTTGATGGGGAAATGCACTGTGGTGTCTTTTAATTTTCAGTGCACGTGGAGCTCAATGTTTTCTAACTTCAAGTGGTGTTGTTGGGGACTAGCAAATAGAGTTCAGACTTTGCATCCAGATATGACCGAATAGAAATTACCTTCTGCCTTCATCCCTAAATTTAAATCCCCTTTTCTTAGTAAATGCATGGAAAGATCAACCTACCTCGTTCCCAGCGTTTGATGTCGATCCTCCGTTGTGCTCAATTACTTGTTTGCAATACTCCTTTTAAAGCTGACCTGCATCCAGACAAGCAACAACTATGCATGCATACTACTTATATACTAACGGGTTAGAAATCCAAACATATACTAATCAAACTATAAACAGTTCATGAATTGGGATGGGAAAAGAATTCTCTTTATTACTTAGAATGAGTCAACTTACAAAAGTTGAGACCGGCCACCGCTCCTTGAACCTGATCCAGGGCTCCTCTTCTTCTGTCCTTCAACTACTTTTCTTTGAATCTCCTTTGGCACAAGGAAAGGCTAAAGGGTTGGGACAATGGGAATACGTAAATGGGCAGAGTTTCGTTGCTATATTTTTCCTCCTTCCAAATGGGACCCCTACCCCTTCTTTTATAGGCTAGAAGGAGCTAGGTATTTGGACAAACCCTCGGCCATGCATGGCCGAGAGTTTCAGTTAACTCACCCATAGCTTTTTGTTCCATCGGCAACTTTCCTTTTTTCATGCTTTTGTCGGTCCACGCGGGCTATTTTGGGTCAGCCAGCGTGTACACGCATGCNCACAAGGAAAGGCTAAAGGGTTGGGACAATGGGAATACGTAAATGGGCAGAGTTTCGTTGCTATATTTTTCCTCCTTCCAAATGGGACCCCTACCCCTTCTTTTATAGGCTATAAGGAGCTAGGTATTTGGACAAACCCTCGGCCATGCATGGCCGAGAGTTTCAGTTAACTCACCCATAGCTTTTTGTTCCATCGGCAACTTTCCTTTTTTCATGCTTTTGTCGGTCCACGCGGGCTATTTTGGGTCAGCCAGCGTGTACACGCATGCAGTAATGGATTAGGGCGCGTGGGCCTTTATACAAGAGGATTTTCAAAGAGTTGTTCAGTAGTGCTTTGGAAAATAAGGGATATGAGTTGGCCTGATACCAGGTAAGCATGTGTGGTGCAATTTAGGGTTATAACAGATGCCCCCTAATGTGTGAGGTCAGAAGAGCATCTGATGGTCGAAATACATTACCAATCTTTACAGATGTGCCGAACGATTGAGCCCAAGGATCAGGAACCAGGAGGTGTCGTCTGCAAAATAACAAATGTCTCACCGAGGCGGGCATACCCATGCTTGGAATAAAATAGAACCATGGCTACCAATCAAATACACTGTATATCCATGTCAAATAACTATAAAGAGTAGCCGTGAACAATACACAGCGGAGCTACATATCAAAATCAGAAAGATATACATATAGAGTATCCATCTTCCAGAAGTTGATTCAGCCTGATGGCTAGAGATGAGATCTTCAGAGATCGAGCAATAACTTCAAAATCTTCAAAACTCAGGTAGGAGTGTAATATGAGTGTACGACTACACTACCCATAGGTCTTCAATGACTCTTTGGTCATGGACTTGATAATCTTGATGATCAAACTGAAGGCTTCAGTGATTTCGAACAAGGACTTGATTGGATGTTCAGGATGGCCGGGTATGAGGACAAGAGACATATTGTAGAGGGGCCGACTCAGGCTTGGTATGCAAACACAGTTAATAAAACACACAATGGTAACATCCTTCGATGTAAGTTTAATGAGCCCAAAGAAGGTAAGCTCGGTGATTTTTAATATTTAGAGAGTCTAAAAAAACATAAAAGCAGACTCCATTGGGGTACCTTTTTCGAAGATAGTCTAGTCGATTCGAAAAAGGGTAAACTAGAACCGATTAGATGTCGATTCAAAACCATTTTAACGAGTGTGACAAGGGTAAGATCACTCGGCTATTTTTTCACTTTTAAGGAGTCTGGAAAAATCTTAACTATGGACTCCGTCAGGAATATTCTTCTAGACCAATTTAACGAGTGTGAAAGAATAAGGTCACTCAGCAATCTTTTCAATTTTAGGGAGTCTGAAAAGAGCTTAACTATGGACTCCATGGGGGTTCCTTCTTCATAAGTTTAGTCCCTCATGCCCAAAAAGGGAGAAAATTATACCTAAGAGTACTCTTCTAAAGAATGGAAGTTCCATAGAGTATACCTTTGTTCGTACAGTTGACCGTCCGGACCGAAAAAGAGGTAAACTACTGTCGGACAGACGTGACTTCAAATTTCAGTTTAACGAGCGTGAAAGGCCACAAGATCGCTCAGCAATCTTTTCATGTTTAGAGGGTCTGAAAAGGACTTAAAAGGAGACCCGTTATTTTTTGGGAGTCCTAAGGGTGAGATCAAGAGCAAAGAAGAATTATGCAAATGAGGCTCAAACTCATATTCATGAAAGACTATAAGGACTCCCGAGCCTACCCTGTTTTAGAGACGACATGGACACCATAATGCAACCAGGACCTACCTAGGGCATCTATGTTCGGGTAATCTCTACCACCAAGTTGCGACACTTCAAAAGTAGATATGATGGTTCTGTGTCACAACCTAATGGGATTGATCCTATGGCAGAGGAAAAAGACAACAAGGTACAAAAGCAGGGTAATAACCTGACCTATATGCTCAAGTTGATTCTTGGAAAAAATTTCATGGACCATCAAATTTTCCTCAAAACTAAAAAAAATTGTCCCAATACCCAATCAAATCCCTCCCATATAACTCCTGAATCACTCTAAATGGTTTTTGATCTTTTGTGTCTTATGGATCATGTGTGACAAAAATGTATTTACATGCTTATGTCAATGTTCTTTCATATGTGTGCAAGATGCCAATCTAAAATTTGATTAGCTAGAGTATCTGTAATTTGGTTTAATCTCCTAGGAACATGAAAATATGTAATATAATCAAAGTTTCGTTCTAAGAGACGTACCCTAAGGAATCGTCGACGTAAGGTTGGATCATGAACCCGGTATAATCTATTTAGCTGAGACACAACCAGTTGAGTGTTGAGATAGACCCGGAGATGAGAGATACCCAATGACAAGGCATCACAAAGCAACTCAATAACTGCACTATACTCGACGACATTATTTGTGGTGTCACCTAAGCATATACCTCCAGAAGATAACAACTGGCCCTGAGGTGTAAATATTACCCAAGCTGTGGAGGCAAGCCTCCGAGTGTGCCGACTAGCACCTTCTGAATACCCAACGAACACCTCGAAATCACTTGAGATCTCCCATATTGACGAAAGATAACATCAATGACATGTCCATAATACTTAAATGAAACTAAAAAGTAATAGTACAAAGACTATACATATGTTACAAAAAGTTACCCATAGTGACCTGCCTATGAGTAATACTTCTTGAGGTAGAGACCATTTCTAGGCTCCACCAAAGCATTTCGTTCAAAATCAACCAGATGATAAGCACCATTTTTTAATACCTCTTTTATGATGAAAGGTCTGAACCACATGGGTTTGAATTTTCCTACCCCCAAGGGGTCCTTATCTTGGTCATAGACTAGGACGAGGTCGCCTTCAGAGAAAATCTGAGGATGAATGGACCTATCATACTGACACTTGACCTTATGTTTGTGAGCCTCGTTGGCCAGGGCCGCATCACGATGCTGCTCATTGAGCTCCTCAAGGTGTACTAACCATTCTTCAAGTGGAGAAGTGTCTGGCAATAATTGTACTGGCAATTTTAGAGATGGGATCTGACATTCGATGGGCAAGACTGCCTCCAGCCCGTAGACGAGTTGAAAAGGTGAGAAACTAGTTGCAGTCTTAATAGATGTTCAGTAAGCCCATAATGCCGAGTATAACATCAAATGCCAATTTGACTTGGCTGAGTTGATAGTTCGTTGTAGAATAGTCTTAAGAGTTTTGTTTACAGCTTCTACCTACCCATTGGCTTGGGGGTAATAAGGTGATGAATGCTCTTGCCGTAACCCAAGATTTGATGTTAATTTGGTCATCATTTGGTTCTGAAAGTGACTGCCATGATCAGTAACAATCTCTCTCGGGATGTCAAACCTTGCTATGATCTAGTTGAATAAAAAGAGAGATGCAGTCTCTCCATCATATTTAAACGTTGGCATAGCTTCGACCCACTTAGTGAAGTAGTCTACAGCTACGATGATATAGCGGTGCCCCCTTGCTGAAGGGGGGTTGCAAGTAGTGTAATCAATCCCCCACTTGGTGAAGGGACCAACTGTGATGACAGGAAACATGGGAGTGGGATGTGCCCTCATCTTCCGAGAGACGATTTGGCATGGATGGCACTTCTTGACCGATTCCATACAATCTTTGATAAGTGTCGGCCAGAAGTAACCTACTCATAGAATCTTTTGAGTTGTTGCCAACCAAGAAAGATGACCGCCACAAGCTCTGGTATGGAAATCGTTGAGCACGATGACTGCCTCCTCGTGTATGATACATCGACATAAGATGCAGTCTACACCTCTCTGATACAACGTATCATTGAGTATGAGATAATTCTTAGCCTGATGGAATATACGCCGACACTCATCACGAGAAGCAGAAGTGGGGTACTTCAAATTTTGGAGATAGATAAGTATGTCTCTGTACTAGGGATCTGAATATGTGATCAAAAACATATCTCCCCGTATAGGTGATTCTTCAGGCACAACGTCACCTGACTCAGCTGGAAGTTCTCAAATAAGCTCTGCGAAGACCAAAGACTTTTTGGACTTTGCTGAAACGAAGTCTAAGTCAAACTTCTGGAGGATGACTATCCATCTACTGATTTTTCCACCTATATCCCATTGTGTCAACATGTACTGGAATGGATTCACGACAGCAATGACGTTGGTCTTGCGAAACAGAACATAATGACGGAACCATTGAACAGCATGAACTGCTGCCAACGCAAGTTTTTCTATATGAGAATAATTGAGTTCCGGTCCTATGAGGCCTCAGCTCAGGTAATAGATCACGTATTCTGAAAAAAAATCATCTTCCTGAAATAAAACCATGCCAATGGTTGACTCTGCAACAGCCAGATATAACAGGAAATCCTTGTTATAGTTTGGTGGTCGTAGCAGAGGGGCCGTTGTGAGGGCATGTTTTAATGCGTTGAAAGAGCACTGAGTGGCATCGTCCCAGTAAAAAGGAACATCTTTCTTCAGTAAGCGCATAAATCCCTTGGTGATTTTGGCATAGTTGGCAATGAAGCATCGTAAAAAGTTTTCCTTGCCCTGTAGACTCTGAAGTTGAAGAATTGTGCATGGGGGGGGCAACTGGATTATTGCCTCCACCTTGAGAGGATCGACCATGATCCCTGTTGTTGATACAATGAAACCTAACAAACATCATGACGTTACGCAGAATTTTCACTTGTTTGGATTCAAGTGAATCCTAAAGTAGCAACAGCGTTTGAAGATTAGTCTAAGGTGTGTGGGATGATCCATTCTCTTGCGAGATTGTGATGCTAAATCATCTAGGTAGGCCTCGACTATATACTTGAGGTCATGAAAAGCAAACGACATGGCCCACTGGAATGTGGCTCCAGCATTTTTAAGACCAAAGGCATCTTACGATATGCAAATGTACCCCAAGGACAAATGAATGTCATTTTGTGTTGGTCTTCAAGTTTGATTTGGATTTGATTATATCCCAAAAAACCATCCATGAAAGAAAAGGCTTCACAACTGGCACATTCATCAATGATCTGGTCGATGAATAGCGTTGGAAACTTATCTTTGGGACATGCCTTGTTCAAATCACGGAAGTCGGTACATACATGAATTGTGCCTTGTTTTTTATTGGCCAGCGCAGGATTTGACACCCATTGAGTCAAATGGATAGGATAGATAAAACCTGCCTTTAGCAATTTCTCAACCTCAATCTTGATGGCTACTTCTTTCTTGGGATTAACTGGATGAAGCTTCTGTCGAACAGGCTTGGCATCAGGATACGTTGTGATTTCATGTTCAACTATTTTTGGATCGATACCTGGCATTTCCTCATAAGACCAGGCAAAAATGTCACGTAATTATTTGAAAAGATCCATGTAGATTTGAATCTCTTCGGGGGAGCAATCCATTCCGACGAAGACGTTCTCCACGACGCCAGGGTTTCGAGAGATGTTGATTGGTATAGTTTCATCGATAGTTGCCATATTTCCCTTAGCATAAATTTCATGTGTAGCTAAGAGATTAATAGGACACAGCTGATCTCCCGTCATGGTCACGGTGAATTCTCTTGTTCGATTCAGCTTAACTCTGGGAGAATATATGATCTGTGATGAAGATCTTCCCAACGTTTTTCTGGACTAGTCATTGCTTCGATTACTGCTTCATCATAAGGCAAGACTAAGTCTAACGAATCGATGTTAGTGAGAGAACCTTGAGCCCAAATAGGCTCTAGAAGTGGATCTAACTCGTGTGCAGGAGTCGGATAAGTGTTAGTTGAAGCTTGTTGGACTAAAGAGTACGCTACTTTAGCGGCAGACAAGGGCATGGACATGCCTGGGTGCCCTATCACATCCATCATGGCCGATGGGGAAGGAAGTATCCATGGATCCTCGAAGTAAGTCATGCAGAATGAAAAAACTTGAAAAATCTCAACCTTATGGTGATTGGATATAAACTTGATATCGCCTTAAGGGGGTGACTAATCGAAGGTCCCCATCAAAGATGGGCACAAACCAACCCCTACGTTGATGACACCTATTTAAGGATTATCAATCATCGGGACTGTGGATTCCCCCAAAGCTGGGTCAGGTCTGGAGAAAGACAATTGATCGATGTTCACTATCCGACCCTTGTGTGGAAACAAAAAGACCCAGAAAACTGTAGCAACCACAACTTGCATAGCATAAGTCCAACTCCTTCCTAACAAGAGGTTATAGTCGAGGGGAGCATCAACTACCTCTACTTCGACACACATGATCTTCCCTCCCAAATGCACAGGGAAAGAAGGAACGATGCCATGTGGTTGAAACGAATGATTGTCGAAAGAAGTGAGTAGAGTAGGTGATGGAGACAAAATGGGCTGGCCAATGACTTTCCAACATGCCAACGACATAACGCATGTCGAGGCACCCTCGTCGACCACCGTGCGGAAGATATTCTGAGTAAAACTTTTCATGGGGTAAGACACTACTATCTGAAATGATACGTGGTAAGGTAGATGAGTTTTTAAGTCAGTTGTATCTAACATGATTGTACCCGGATTACAAGTCTCAGCAAAGCCCAAAGCGGTTAGCAAGGATTTCCTCTGAGCAGGGCAGCTTTGGAATACCTCCAAAGCAGACATCTCACAAGGGGTTTGTGATAAATCTTCCACCACAGAGTAGTTATGGGAAGCCCCTGCATTTGGGTTATGAGAAGCTTTTTTAAATGCACCTTTTGGAATGCGTCTCCATTCTCGGATGTGATCAGAGATATGGTTTGTTGTTTTTTGTTTGAAATTGGTGAGCATCTCTGTGCCAGCGTCGTATCTCACAAGTAGCTAGAAATGGTTCAGGAAAGCCATCGCCAGTTCGCCAAAGGAAGAGTATCTTGAGCGATCGAGCTCAATGTACCATTTCGCGGCACTCCCAATGAGAGTATGTTGAAACAATCACAACTGTACGGAATCATCTTTCAATGAGTTAGATGAGCACCAAAGATGGAAGGTAGTCACATGATCTCCTGGATCTTCGTTAGGCTTGGCTTCGAACTTTGGAATGTCCAAAGGCAACTTCATCGGCATAGGAGGCCAATGCAGATCGTGACAAATAGGGTCATTCAACAACCTTGTCAAATCTGGCAAGTGTAAAGTCGCCAGGAACGGTAGTTTGGGTTGTTGCTGATAACCTGGGAAAAAGGGGCCTGGAGTTTGACTGGCACTAGGTTGCCAGGAAACGTTTGGCTACTGGCCTGGATTCTGGTAGAAACCATGGCCCTGGCTGACGTAACGATTTTGCATATGTGGAGACATCATCGGCTGATTTCCCAAATAGGACATAGATGGTTGGGCGTGCATTATATTTGAAGGACTTTGGGAAGGATTACCTCATGCTGGTCCCGTGGGGATAGGCATAGTAGTTTGTCTGGGGTTCCATTGATTGTGGAAAGAATTACCCCAGATCGACATTCTGGATGAGGGAACGGATCCCTGCCTTGAATTCCAAGGTCCGGCTAAGTTTTCCCCCTGTGCAGGAATAGTTCCCTGCACAGGAGTAGATTGTCCAAAAATGGGGTTGCCCCCAGTCGGGAAAGCGGCTGACGAGAAGGTTTTTTTACCAAACGTTCTATTCCAAGAAAATGGTTTCGAACCTACCGGCATACTATGTGAAGGTGGTCCTTGACTCCCCGCTCCAAATAAACTATTGTGTGTAGGTTGCCCGACGGATTGCTGATGTGAGCCACTGAGTGAAGGGGACGAAGGAGGGATATGACCTCCTCCGTAAGGAAAAGCGTTAAAAGGGACAGGAGTGCCCCCCATGTGACCTTGTAGAGGAGCACTAGAGCTCCCTGCCCCCAGACCCAAAGTTTGTAAAGTGGAGTAGGAAAGAACAGGATTTGTACCCGAACTAAGCATCTCGTATGAGAATGGAGGGCCTGTCGCACTTGGTGTGAAAGGGGTTGTGGCCACTGCCAAAGATGAGATCAGACCACTATGCGACGTAGTTGTGGTTGATACCATGGTGGATCGAACCGACGATGGTGGGTTAGGAGATGAAAGTTCTCCTGTGGTGACAACCGTGGTGGGAATTGAAGAATTCCCAGAAGGAGTAACAACATTTGTTTCCATTGTTGTGTGCAACACTGTCTGGCGCTCGTGAAATTGAATTGGTACAATAAAAGGTGCCAAGAAATTAGTGGTTGGGGTTTCAACTGGGCCAAGAGCAGTTGCTTCAAAAGACCCTTGTTGGTCTAGCTTTCGCCTTAATGGTGGTGGGGGTGGCTCCAGTGTAACCGGCGGCAGGACAAGAAGCCTTCGTGACCGGCGGAGCTTGGGATCCTCCACTATGTGAGAAGATCCAAGACACTCTAAATTATTCTAAACGTTCAAAAGTAAGACACACTAAAAAAAGTCCCTAGAAGATAAGACAAGCAAACACTAAATTAATTGGAAGCACAGTTACAACAACCAACACTAGAGAAACTTACCGGTGCAAGTGCAACTCGAACACGGAAGCACCCTCCAGGTATACTCTACAAAGCATGGCCCGATGTCTATCCTAGGTACCACGGTATACCCCTGCAGTCATTGTGTATGTCATTAAAAAGATTGGCAACTAGGTTGCCACGCACGAACAGTCACCAGACGGGTACAGTCAAAAGTCAGGTAGACCACGATGAGAAACATATCAAGCCCAAAACTTGTCAAGCGTATCGAGAGAAATTCCCATAACAAGTATACCTGGAGGGTGCTTCCGTGTTTGAGTTGCACTTGCACCGGTAAGTTGCTCTAGTGTTGGTTGTTGTAACTGTTCTTCCAATTAATTTATTGTTTGCTTGTCTTATCTTCTAGGGACTTTTTTTAGTGTGTCTTACTTTTGAACGTTTAGACTACTTTAGAGTGTCTTGGATATTCTCACACAGTGGAGGATCCTGAGCTCCGCCAGTCACGAAGGCTTCTTGGCCTGCTGCCGGTTACACTGGAGCCACCCCCGCCACCATTAAGGTGAAATCTAGACCAACAAGGGTCTTTTGAAGCAACCACTCTTGACCCGATTGAAACCCCAACCACTGATTTCTTGGAATCTTTTATTGTACCAATTCAATTTCACGAGCACCAAATAGTGTTGCACACAGCAATGGAAACAAATGTTGTTACTCCTTCTAAGAATTCTTCAATTCCCACCACGGTTGTCACCACAGGAGAACTTTCATCTCCTAACCCACCGTCGTCGGTCCAAGCCACCATGGTCTCAACCACAACTACATCGCACAGTGGTTCGATCCTGTCTTTGGTGACGGCCACAACCCCTTTCACACCAAGTGCGACAGGCCCTCCGTTCTCATACGAGATGCCTAGTTCGGGTACAAATCCTGTACTTTCCTACTCCACTTTACAGACTTTGGGTCTGGGGGCAGGGAGCTCTAGCACTCCTCTACAAGGTCACATGGGGGGCACTCATGTCCCTTTTAATGATTTTCCTTACGGAGGAGGTCATAACCCTCCTTCATCCCCTTCACTCGGTGGCTCGCATCAGCAATCCGTCGGGCAACCTACACACAATAGTTTATTTGGAGCGAGGAGTCAAGGACCACCTTTGCATAGTATTTTGGTAGGTTCGACACCGTTTTCTTGGAACGAAACGTTTGGTAACAACACCTTCTTGTCAGCCGCTTTCCCGACTGGGGGAAATCCCATTTTTGGACAATCTACTCCTGTGCAGGGTATTATTCCTACACAGGGGGAAAACTTAGCTGGACCTTGGAATTCAAGGCAAGGATCCGTTCCCTCATGTGGAATGTCGATCTAGGGTAATTCTTTCCACAATCAATGAAACCCTGGACAACCTACTATACCTATTCCCATGGGATCAACATGGGGTAATCCTTCCCAAAGTCCTTCGAATATAATGCATGCCCAACTATCTATGTCCTATTTGGGAAATCAGTCGATGATGTCTCCACATATGCAAAATCCTTACGCCGACCAGGGCCATGGTTTCTACTAGAATCCAAGCCAGCAGCCAAACTTTTCTTGGCAACCTGGTGCCAGTCAAACTCCAGGCCCCTTTTTCCCAGGTTATCAGCAACAACCCAAACTACCGTTCCTGGCGACTTTACACTTACCAAATTTGACAAGGTTGTTGAATGACCCTATTTTTCATGATCCGCGTTGGCCTCCTATGCTGACGAAGTTTCCTTTGGACATTCCAAAGTTCAAAGCCAAGCCTAACGAAGATCCAGGAGATCATTTTACTACCTTCCATCTTTGGTGCTCATCTAACTCATTGAAAGATGACTTCGTACAGTTGCGATTGTTTCAACGTACTCTCATTGGGGGTGCCACGAAATGGTACATTGAGCTCAATCGCTCAAGATACTCTTCTTTTGGTGAACTAGCGATGGCTTTCCTGAACCATTTCCAGCTATCTATGAGATACAACGTTGGCACAGAGCTGCTTGCCAATTTCGAACAGACAACAGCGGACCATATCTCCGATCACATCCGAGAATGGAGATGTCGGAAGAGTTTAATCAAGGTACCAGTCCCACCAGCATTCCTGCTTGAGTGGTTCCTTAAGTCTTTGGTCCCACAGTTATCCAAAGACGTCGCGACATCCAGAGTTTTCTTCGAGGAAGACGCCATCATGAGGGCTCAACAGTTTGAGCTCATCTATTCTCAGTCTGGTATATTATACAAAATCTTTCCATTTGCGCCACATTCAATACTGGATAAAACTAGACAGAGAGTTGGACCACATGCCGATGGTATTGTTGGTTTAGCACAAACAAATCCCGCTGAGCAATTGACGAAGCATTTGCAGCAGTTATCTATACAACACACAGTGGCCAGCCAAACTACTTCTTTGGCTGCCCCCCCTACCAAAACATCAAAATTACACACTGTGCAGTCGATTAACCCAAAGGCCACCCAAAAGCCTGAAGGGAAGAAAAAACAATGGAAAAAGGGTAAGGGAGATAAAAAAACCCACTGATAATGCTGGCGGGGACAACACGAAAAAACAGAAGGTGAGGTATCCATGCAACATGTGCGCAGAAGACCACCCAACCCATCTATGTCCTTGACTTGCAGAGGCCCAAATATTTGTCGCGCAGCAACAGCAGGCCGTGTTGACTAATCCATTTAAACATGGGCAAAATCTAACTCAAGCCTCTGCAAGTACGAAATGGGGCAGCCAAGAAAACTGCCCGCCTCTGAACAACCCCGCATCTACGAAAGTATATATGGTTAGGGGTGATGCTTTCATATCGACTAGAGTGCACGATTATAGTAAACCAAGCGCTTCTGAGAAGGGTAAATAAGTTGACCTCCCATCTCTTCCTCTACAGATTGAGAAGATTTTGGGAGAAACAATGACACGCATTCCAAAAGGTGCATTTAAAAAATCTTCTCATAACCCAAACGCAAGGGCCGCCCAGAACTACTCTGTGGTGGAAGATTTATCACAAACCCCTTGTGCGATGTCTACTTTGGAGGTCCTCCAAAGCTTCCCTACTCAAAGGAAATCCTTGTTAACCGCTTTGGGCTCTGCTGAGACTTGTAATCCGGGTACCATCATGTTAGATACAACCAACTTAAAACCTTGTCTGCCTTACCACGTATCATTTCAGATAGTAGTGGCTTACCCCACGAAAACTTTTACTCGAAATATCTTCCGCACAGTGGTCGAAAAGGGCGCCTCAACATGCGTTATGTCGTTGTCATGTTGGAAGGACATTGGCCAACCCATTTTTTCTCCATCATCTACTCTCCTCACTACTTTCGATGGTCGTTCGTTCCGACCACATGGCATCGTTCCTTCTTTCCTTGTGCAGTTAGGAGGGAAGACCGTGTGTGTCGAAGTAGAGGTAGTTGATTCTCCCCTCGACTATAACCTCTTGTTAGGAAGGAGTTGGACTTATGCTATGCAAGTTGTGGTTGCTACATTTTTTCAGGTCTTGTTGTTTCCACACGAGGGCCGGATAGAGACCATCGATCAATTGTCTTTCTCCAGACCTGACCCAACTTTGGGGGCATCCACGGTCCCGATGATTGATAATCCTCAACCAGGTGTCGTCAACGTAGGAGTTGGTTTGTGCCCATCCTTGATGGGTACCTTCGATTACCCACCTCCTCACGGCGATATCAAATTTATATCCAATCACCATAAGGTTGAGATTTTTCAAGTTTCGTCGTTCCGCATGACTTACTTCGACGATCCATGGATACTTCCTTCCCCATAGGCCATGATGGATGAGACAGGGCACCCAGGCATGTCCATTCCCTTGTCTTCCACTGAAGTAGCATACTCTTTAGTCCAGCAAACTTCATCTAACCCTAATCCGACTCTTGCACAAGAGTTAGATCCACTTCTAGAGCCTATTTGGGATCAGGGTTCTCTCGCTAACATTGATTCGTTAGACTTAATCTTGCCTTCTGATGAAGAAATAATTGAAGCAATGACTAGTCCGGAAAAACCTTGGGAAGATCTTCATCACAGATCATATTTCCTCCCAGAGTTAAGCCGAATCGAAGCAAGAGAATTCACCGTGACCATGATGGGAGATTAGTCGTGTCATATTAATCTCTTAGCTACACATGAAATTTATGTTGAGGGAAATATGGAAACTATCGCTGAAACTATACCAATAAACATCTCCTGAAACCCTAGCGTCATGGAGAACGTCTTCGTCGGAGAAGACTTCTCCCCCGAAGAGATTCAAATCTACACGGATCTTTTCAAAGAATTCTGCGACGTTTTTGCCTGGTCTTATGAGGAAACACTAGGTATCGATCCAAAAATAGTTGAACATGAAATTACAAATTATCCTAATGCCAAGCCTGTTAGACAGAAGCTTCATCCAGTTAATCCCAAGAAAGTAGTAGCCATCAAGATCGAGGTTGAGAAATTGATAAAGGCAGGTTTTATCTATCCTGTCCATTTGAATCAATGGGTGTCAAATCCTGTGCCGATCAATAAAAAACAAGGCACGATTCGTGTATGTACCGACTTCCGTGATTTGAACAAGGCATGTCCAAAATATAATTTTCCAACACCATTGATCGACCATATCATTGATGAATGTGTTGGTTGTGAATCCTTTTCTTTCATGGATGGTTTTTCGAGATATAATCAAATCCAAATCAAACCCGAAGACCAACACAAAACAGCATTCATTTGTCCTTGGGGTACATTCGCATATCGTAAGATGCCTTTTGGTCTTAAAAATGCTAGAGCCACCTTTCAGCGGGCCATGTCTTTTGCTTTTCATGATCTCAAGCATATAGTTGAGGCCTATCTCGATGATTTAGCATCACGATCTCGCAAGAAAACGGATCATCCCACAGACCTTAGACTAATCTTTGAACATTGTTGCTACTTTAGGATTCGCTTGAATCCAAACAAGTGTAGCTTTTGCGTAACGTCAGGACGTTTGTTAGGTCTCATCATATCAACAATAGGGATCATGGTCGATCCTCTCAAGGTGGAGGCAATAATCTAGTTTCCCCCCCCC
>JASDQU010102085.1:119309-131254 GCA_032191745.1 Picea mariana | reverse complement strand
TTTTTTACTGGAACGATGCCACTCAGCGCTCTTTTGATGCATTAAAACATGCCCTCACAACGGCCCCTCTGCTACGGCCACCTAACTATAACAAGGATTTCTTATTATATATGGCTGTCGCAGAGTTAACCATTGGCATGGTTTTAGTTCAGGAAGATGATTTTTTCTCAGAATACGTGATCTATTACCTGAGCTGAGGCCTCGTAGGACCGAAACTCAATTATTCTCATATAGAAAAACTTGTGTTGGCAGCAGTTCATGCTTTTCAACGGTTTCGTCATCATGTTCTGTTTCGCAAGACCACCGTCATTGTTGTCGTGAATCCATTCCAGTACATGTTCACACGACGGGTTATAGGCATAAAAATTAGTAGATGGATAGCCATCCTCCAGGAGTTTGACTTAGACTTCATTTTAGCAAAGTCCAAAAAGTTTTTGGTCTTCGCAGAGCTTATTTCGGAACTTCCAGTTGAGTCAAGTGACGTTGTGCCTGAAGAATCACCTATCCGGGGAGATATGTTTTTGATCACATCTTCAGATCCATGGTACGGAGATATACTTATCTATCTCCAGACTTTGAAGTGCCCCACTTCTGCTTCTTTTGATGAGCGTCAGTGTATATGCCATCAGGCTAAGAAGTATCTCATCCTCAATGATACGTTGTATCGGAGAGGCGTAGATTGCATCTTACGTCGATGTCTCACACATGAGGAGGCAGTCATCATGCTCAACGATTTCCATACCAGAGTTTGTGGTGGTCATTTGTCTGGGTTGGAAATAGCCCAATATATTCTACGAGAAGGTTACTTCTAGCTAACACTTATCAAAGATTGTATAGAATCGGTCAAGAAGTGCCAACCCTGCCAAATCTTCTCTCAGAAGATGGGGGCACATCTCGCTCCTATGTTTCCTGTCATCACAGTTGGTCTCTTGACCAAGTGGGGGATTGATTACACTACTTGCAACCCCCCGTCAACAAGGGGGCACCGCTATATCATCGTAGTTGTAGACTACTTCACTAAGTGGGTCGAAGCTATGCCAACGTTTAAAGATGATGGAGAGACTGCAGCTCTCTTCTTATTCATTCAGATCATAGAAGGGTTCGGCGTCCCGAGAGAGATTGTTACTGACCATGGCAGTCACTTTCAGAACCAAATGATGGCCAAATTAACATCAAATCTTGGGTTACGGCAAGAGCATTCATCACCCTACTACCCCCAAGCCAATGGGTAGGTGGAAGTTGTAAACAAAACTCTTAATACTATTCTACAGTGAACTATCAGCTCAGCCAAGTCAAATTGGCATTTGATGTTATACTCGGCATTATGGGCTTACCGAACATCTGTTAAGACTGCAACTGGTTTCTCACCTTTTCAACTCGTTTACGGGCTGGAGGCAGTCTTTCCCATCGAATGTCAGATCCCATCTCTAAAATTGCCAGTACAATTATTGCCAGACACTTCTCCACTTGAAGAATGGTTAGTACACCTTGAGCAGTTCAATGAGCAGCGTCGTGATGTAGCCCTAGCCAACGAGGCTCACAAACATAAGGTCAAGTGTCAGTATGATAGGTTCGTTCATCCTCGGATTTTCTCTGAAGGTGACCTTGTCTTGGTCTATGACCAAGATAAGGACCCCCTGGGGGCAGGAAAATTCAAACCCATGTGGTTCGGACCTTTCATCATAAAAGAGGTATTAAAAAAGGGCACTTATCGTCTGGTTGATTTTGAAGGGAATGCTTTGGCGGAGCTTAGAAATGGGCTCTACCTCAAGAAGTATTACTCATAGGCAGGTCACTGTGGGTAACTTTTTGTAACATATGTATAGTCTTTGTACTATTACTTTTTAGTTTCTTTTAAGTATTATGGACGTGTCATTGATGTTATCTTTCATCAATATGGCAGATGTCAAGTGATTTCGAGGTGTTCGTTGGGTATGCAAACGGTGCTAGTCGGCACACTCGGAGGCTTGCCTCTGTAGCTTGGGTAATCTCTACACCTCAGGGCCAGTTGTTATCTTATGGAGGTATATGCTTAGGTGACACCACAAATAATGTCGCCGAGTATAGTGCAGCTATTGAGTTTCTTCGTGACGCCTTGTCATTGGGTATCTCTCATCTCTGGGTCTATCTCGATGCTCAAATGCTTGTGTCTCAGCTAAACAAAATATATCGGGTTCATGATCCAACCTTACACTGACGATTCCTTAGGGTACGTCTCTTAGAACAAAAATTTGATTATATTACATATTTTCATGTTCCTAGGAGATTAAACCAAATTACAAATACTCTAGCCAATCAAATTTTAAATTGGCATCTTGCACACATATCAAAGAACATTGACATAAGCATGTAAATACATTTCTGGCACACGTGATCCATAAGACACAAAATATCAAAAACCATTTAGAGTGATTCAGGAGTTATATGGGAGGGATTTGATCGGGTATTGGGACACTTTTTTTGAGTTTTGAGGAAATTTTGACGGTCCATGAAATTTTTTCCAAGAATCAACTTGAGCATATAGGTTAGGTTATTACCCCGACTTTTGTACCTCGTTGTATTTTTCCTCTACCATAGGATCGATCCCATCAGGTTGTGACATGGAACCATCATATCTGCTTTAGAAGTGTCGCAACTTGGCGGTAGAGCTTACCCAAACATGGATGCCCTAGGTAGGTCCTGGTTGCATTATGGTGTACATGCTGTCTCTAAAACATGGTAGGCTCGGGAGTCCTTATAGTCTTTCCTGAATATGAGTTTGAGCCTCATTTGCATAATTCTTCTTTGCTCTTGATCTCACCCTCAGGACTCCCAAAAAATAACGAGTCTCCTTTTAAGCCCTTTTCAAACCCTCTAAACATGAAAAGATTGTCGAGCGATCTTGTGGCCTTTCACGCTCGTTAAACTGAAATTTGAAGTCACGTCTGTCCGGCGGTAGTTTACCCCTTTTTTGGTCCAGATGGTCAACTGTACGAACAAAGGTATACTCTATGGAACTTTCATTCTTTAGAAGAGTACTCTCAGGTATAATTTTCTCCCTTTTTCGGGCCTAAGGGACTAAACTTACGAAGAAGGAACCCCCACGGAGTCCATAGTTAAGCTCTTTTCAGACTCCCTAAAATTGAAAATATTGTCGAGTGACCTTATTATTTCACACTTGTTAAATTGGTCCAGAAGAATATTCCTAACAGAGTCCATAGTTAAGCCTTTTTCAGACTCCTTAAAAGTGAAAAAATAGCCGAGTGATCTTGTCCTTGTCACACTCATTAAAATGGTTTTGAATCAACGTCTAATCGGTGCTAGTTTACCCTTTTTCGAACCGACTAGACTATCTTCGAAAAAGGTACCCCAATGGAGTCTCCTTTTATGTTTTTTCAGACTCTCTAAATATTAAAAACCACCAAGCTTATCTTATTTGGGCTCGTTAAACTTACATTGAAGGACGTTACCATTGTGTGTTTTGTTAACTGCGTTTGCATACCTTATACGCCAGCCTTGTAACAGTTTGCTTCTGCGTCTTAACACCTTTGGCCCCCGGAGGATTTTTCCCGAGTATCATTCTACTAGAACATCACGCTTGTCCTTGTGCCTTGAGCTTGTATGTTTGCAACACTTGTTCCTCCCTTATAACATAATATTCCTTTATTCTTTTTCCACAATTATTGAAAAGAACAAAAAAAATCAAATATACCCCAAAAAGAGGAAGGGAAAAGTATTTTCTTTACTGGCAGCATAATGAGTCACCCTTAGATAAAGCACATATGTCTATTTGTTCATCATACTATGGGATTTAGTACGACCTTAGGAATATTTTTCTCGCTATATAGATTTGTGTCCTCCACCGTTTGGTTATCCTTCCAAACATATGGAGAGTTTGTGTTGCCTCCTGCTTCGTAGACTTATGATTAACATACATGCTGCCTGAGTCTCATCATTTGTCATGCTATTATCCAAGGGAAGTTTGTCACCAAGCCTGATTCGTCCCCTCTACAATATGTCTCTTGTCCACCCGGCCATCCTGAACATCCAATCAAGTCTTTGTTCGAAATCACTGAAGCCTTCAGTTTGATCATCAAGATTATCAATTCCTTGACCGACGAGTCATTGAAGACCTCTGGGTAGTGCAGTAGTACACTCATATTACACTCCTACCTGAGTTTTGAAGATTTTGAAGTTGTTGCTCGAGCTCTGAAGATCTCATCTCTAGCCATCAGGCTGAATCAGCTTCTGGAAGATGGATACTCTATATGTATATCTTTCTGATTTCGAGATGTAGCTCCACTGTGTATTGTTCATGGCTACTCTTTATAGTTATTTGACATGGATATACAGTGTATTTGATTGGTATCCATGGTTCTATTTTATCTCGAGCATGGGTATGCCCGCCTCGGTGAGACATTTTTTATTTTACAGACGACACCTTCCGGTTCCTGATCCTTGGGCTCAATCGTTCGGCACATCAGTAAATATTGGTAATGTATTTTGGCCAGAAGATGCTCTTCTGACCTCACACATTAGGGGGCATCTGTTATAACCCTAAATTGCACCACACATGCTTACCTGGCATCAGGCCAACTCATATCCCTTCTTTGCCAAAGCATTGTTGAACAACTCTTTGAAAATCCTCTTGTATAAAGGCCCGCGCACCCTAATCCATTACTGCACGCGTGTACACGTTGGTTGACCCAAAATAGCCTGTGTGGACCGACAAAAGCATGAAAAAAAGAAAGTTGTTGATGGAACAAAAATCTATGGGTCAGTTAACTAAAACTCCCGGCCATGCATGGCCGAGGGTTCATCCAAATACCTAGCTCCTTCTAGCCTATAAAAGAAGGGGTAGGGGTCCCATTTGGAGGAGGAAAAATATAGTAAAGAAACTTTGCCCATTTATGTATTCCCATTGTCCCAACCCTTTAGCCTTTCCTTGTGCAAAAGGAGATTCAAAGCAAAGTAGTTGGAGGACAGAAGAAGAGGAGCCCAGGATCAGGTTCGAGGAGTGGTGGCTGGTCTCAACTTTTGTAAGTTGACTCATTCTAAGTAATAAAGAAAATGCTTTTCCCGTCCCAATTCATGAACTGTTTATAGTTTGATCAGTATATGTTTGGATTTCTAACCCATTAGTATATAAGTAGTATGCATGCATAGTTGTTGCTTGTCTTGGATGCAGGTCGTCTTTGGAAGGAGTATTGAGAACAAGTAATCAAGCACAACGGAGGATCGACATCAAACTCTAGGAATGAGATAGGTTGATCTTTCCATGCATTTACTAAGAAACGGGGATTTAAATCTAGGGATGAAGGTAGAAAGTAATTTCTATTCAGTCATATCTGCATGCAATGTCTGAACTCTATTTCCTAGTCCGTAGGGTGATTTTCCCCAACAACAGAATTGGCAACCATATTGGGTATACTCGGAAGCACCCTCCGGGTTATAACAAGTGGCATTGTTGTGTTCCTTTTATTTTCTTGCATATAGAACTCAATGTTCAGACCATAATAAAAATATATATAAAGGGATTATAAAAATGTTGCATTGCAAACGAAGGGATGAAATGCACCCTCCACAAAGGCACCCATAAATGAGACAATATGAGTCATTGATATGTCAAGAACCCCATGCCCAAAATTTATTTCCCCCATCCACCTCATACCCATTACATGGTCTAGAAAGGGTCTTCTCGAGAAACATTCCTTGACTTGGGGAATGGCCTACCCAATAGGGCACCATGACACCCCTCCCATACTTAAATTTGGAAAAGTTTATAAGTTCTTTGAGCATTTGTTTAACCTGAAAAGGGAGCATTTAATTCACTTGTTCATATGGTCTTTTTTATTAAATTTGGATTACTTGGCATGATTCATGTGACTTGTGAACCCTTGGAGGGCATACTTGTTTGTCCTTGCAGGACCTTGCCCAGTGAAATCTATTCATGGAGGAACTAAGCCACTTGGACCTTCATAGGGGCTTGAAAATCCATTGGATGGATGTAGTGCCCCACTCATTGGAGGCCTTGAAAGATGAATGTTGCACTTGGGATGGTGACTTTATCACTTCGAAGAGGCTCGGAAGCATGAAGGGGAGAGGACATCACCCTCCTTTAACCAAACATCCCTCTTGGAGAGCTTGACGTCACACTTTTGGGAGGAAGGTTGTCCTTTTAGTGCACTTGGTGGTGTTGTGGGATTGAAGCCCCACCTTCTTGCTTGATATGGGGATGATGTGGCACCTTCCTGGCTTGATGTCCTAGCCTTTGGAGGGTTTTATTTGCACGTATCACGTTGAAGAGGATTTTTGTGGGCTTATGTCCCATCATTTTGTTATTTTTGGTCATTTGATAACCTATGTGGGAAAAAAGAAAAATCAATTTGCTAATTAAGCATTGTAACTTAGGTTTTAGCCTTAAATTATGGATTTAATTGTAATGTGGAAAAAACTATGACTTAGGTTTCCACATATAAATATGAGACAAGTCATTTTCATTTGGACATAACTCATCACTTGGAAATATTACACTTGGATTGAAATTTTGGCCCCCTTGGGCAATTCGTTGCCTCTTTTCTTGTCGCAATGGATGGAATGCTTGTTATTTGGAGCAATAAAGGATAGTGATTTCTCTTGGGGTTGTTTATTTGGAAATTTGTGTATGAAATCTTGGTAGTAAGGGTTTATTTGCATGCTTTCTCTTGGATTATTAAGTAATTTTTGCAATTATTGTTATCTTACTTCTTTAAATTCAAGGAAAATATATTAAACCCTAGGAGGAGTAAAAGGGATTACACCCTCCACCAAGGTTTATTTATTCTTTGCTATTGAAAGGCTATAAGGCTAGAAACAAAAAGTAAGAGGGTTTACACCCTTGTTGCGAGACTTAGCTATGGTTTATTTCTCTAGGAAGTAAGAGGGTTTACACCCCTAGAAAAACTTGAAACCCTAGTTCATCTTGGTTTCCAAGCTAGACGATTTGGAAGGATTGTATTGGGTTTTATAAGGATTTAACTCTAAAACAAAATCTCTTCTTCCTCTTTTTCCTATCTCATCTTACATGGAAGAGTCTTCATTCACCCATAACAAGGCATTAATATTTGCATTGAAGATTTCTAAGTGTTGCATTGATAGACGTAAAATTTGAGATATTGAAATTGTTCAAGTTGGATTTGGATCTTATATGCTTTAGGCTATCTTGTGCTCTAAGGGAATTTTGATTAGCTCAGTGATTGTGTTGATGTAACAAACATTAAGCTACAACCATTAGGGCTGCAACAAGATCACTCTCTCATACTCTTTCTTCACTTTTCTACCGCTAAAAATTACTTGTAAGTTGTGATAATTGTTCTATCAATAATAAGCTATTAATTGGGTGGTTTAGTTGCTAATTTTAGTGGTTATAACTTGTTGTTGTAACAAAAATTTTCTAGAGCCATTGGACTGTCATAAATCCTTGTTGATAACACTCATTTACAGCCCACATTTGTCATCAAAGTATTGGTTTAAACATTGGAACATTGTGTGTTAGTCACAATCTTTATTGTTCAATATCGTATACTTGATTTTGATGGTTTAACTTGCAATTGTTGTAATTGTAATCTTGTTGATATATCACGGTTATATGCTGCAATTTTCGGACAACAAGGCATCTTGTTGGTTCCCCTCTTGTTTTTGGGTTTATTTCATCATATATTGTTAAGCCCTAAATAGTGGCACATTACACAAACCCATTTATAAGAAGGAAATAATGGAAATACTACATGCATTGAAGAAATGTCATACAAATTGGTGTTGCCTGCATCTTCACGAGTACACCCAATTTTCCATGTTTCATGATTAAACAAGGTTATAGGTGACAAGATCCCAGTTCAAACTATATTTATAGAACTTGACGAGGAAGGAAAAATCATATTGGAGAATGAAGTTATCACTGACTCAAGAATTCACCAACTGAGGAATAGATCCATTTCATAGTATCTCATTAAGTGGAGGAAACTACCTGTTGAAGATTCCACTTGGGAAGATGAGTTTTTTATACAAAAGCATCCATAATTACTCAAGTGTTGTGGACAACACTTTTATAAATGGGAGGGACATGTTAATCCCTAAATAGTGGCACATTACCCCATAATTGGGGCATATTACATTAGTAGTGTTATTTTATTTATGTCGTCTTGGGTCCATTAGTTGTAATTGTACCTCCTAGTCTCCTATATATACCAAGGAGACCTTTTCATTTGGAATCATCTTGTATTTGGAAATTTATGTGGTGTTTAAGGAGGTTTCCCCCTCGAAGAGGCTTATTATCTGAAATTTTATCTTTTTCAAGGTGTTGAGTACTTATTCTGAGGTTCTTTTTATGTTATTTTGATATTTGGTTCTTAACATGTATCGTCTTGAATTGGATTGTCTAACATTTTTTTGCAGGTACACAACCTCAACAACCATTTACCAACTCCAAATACTCTCTCCACAAGCCTCAAGATCATCTTAGACCTTCACCTATAGGGGTGTTCTTCTAACTCCTTGTTTATCCCCTTGCAATCCCCCTAGGGTCACCCGAGAATCCTCCCTTTTGTTGGACTTGTCCATCACTAAAACGATGGGGATATCTATTGAGGTTACAATGATAGGTGTCCCAGGTTTTTCACACTCTCGTTTCTTGGGTTGGGATTTTCCCAAACTATGATATGTGTGATAACAGGGCACATAAAGACAGTTGGTTCATTTTTTAATCCAAATGGAACCACTACAAATCATAGTACCAATACCTGGTTCGAAATTTTTTCTTATTGATATATTCATTTTTTATTCTCACCTAATGGTACTCTAATCTTAGGTTTATCTTGGAAAATACATTTCCTCCTTTTAGTTGATCAAAGAGAGCATCAATTATGAGAAGAGGGTAATTTTTCTTCACTGTAGCTTTATTTGGTTGTCTAAAATATTTGCATAACCTCAAGGCCTCATCATTATTCTTCATAAAGAGAATTGGTGCTCCCCAAGGTGAGACATTTAGGTGTATGTATCCCTTCTTCAACAATTCTTCCAGTTGCAATTGCGATTTTTCAACCTAAGGGTGCTCATCCTATAAGGAGTTTTGGATACTGGAGCAGCCCCAGGTACTAAACCAATAGAGAATTATATCTCTCGCTTGGGTGGAAAACCTGGAATCTCCCCAAATACATCCTCAAATTCTTGGAGGACTGCAAAATCCTCAATATTTGGACTCTTATTTTTGGCTGGTTCTTCCACATGAACTACAAATAATTGGCAGTCTTTTCTGAAACATCTCTTCAATTGTGAGGCTGAATTTTTTGTTATAGAAATGGGTCTCGGAGTTCCTTTCACCACGATTTGTTTTCCTTATTCATCAAAACATGTAAATGTCTTATCATGATAGTCTAGTGAAACATGATTCTTGTCCAACGAATCCATTCCAATTAGGATATCTTAAAAACACAACGAAATAATATTTAGAGAAGCAATTGTATTGACTTCATTCAAATCTATTGGACCGCTTCTGACAACCTCATTGATCCTTCTTTTGGTTCCAGTGGCTAGTTGAATGAAGCATGATCTTGTAAGATTACTTTTTTTCGAATGAAATATATTCACTAATTTAATATCAATGTAATTGTGGCTTTATCCTTAATCAATTAAAATAGCCACACATTTATTAGTAATCTTACCCTCTAACTTGTTGGACAACTGAGATGGGGGGGTGAATCAGTTGTTACCGTGCTTAAACAATTATGCTTCTTTTAAAATCTTTAAAAGGCACTCAATGATGATTACAATAATGCAGGGAAATAAATAATGGCACATTCAACATCAGTCACATATATGAGAAACACAGAGACAAATATTTCCCGAGGAAACCCATACAGGGTAAAAACCTCTTCTTCTTTATATGATAAGTATTATTTACATTCTTTACATTATCATACATATGAGCACCAACTCATTGTGAGGCTACAACCTCTGTTTTTCAAACTGCAACTTGCTGAGAGCACCAACTCTCTGTTTTTCTCTAGCACCCACTAGAAGGAAGCACCAACTCCCTGGTTTCTCTAGCACCAACTAGAAGGAAGCACCAACNAAGAAGCACCAACTCCCTGGTTTCTCTAGCACCAACTAGAAGGAAGCTACAACTCCCTGTGTTCAAGCACCCACTTGAACCTCTGAGGACACCAGTCCTCCCTAGCACCTCCCTTCCATCCTAGTTTATGAATATGAAATACTGAAACCTATTACAGTGATATAGTGTTCAATAATAGCTTACCAGTCTCATAAATGTTCTGCAAGATTTTTCTACTCAGTCTTCCTCACTGTCTTCCTGCATGCATCCGCTGCCCATTCTGTTCTTCTGCTTTTTGTGCTCTGTGTTCCATTCTCATTCAATGCACCTTTTTTTTCCTGTCCATTTCAGCTGCTACACCACCCCTTTACTTCTTCACACATGCATTACTTCACCTCAGCAACAACAAGCTCATCACTTCTCTGTACCATGTACATATATCTTCTATGCACCTTGTGCATGTAATGTACACAATGCCTCTGCTTGTTCACACCACGTTAATCTCTTCCACATCTCAAGTGCTTTGTCTGATCATCATAGTAACCCGTTAGCTTCTCTGGCAGTTTTCCCATGCGTTCAGCATCACTGGATGTTATGCTGAGATTCCTCAGCCTCTCTGGCAGTCGAGACTCTTTGTCTTCTCTGGCGTAGTCGAGCTTATACTTTCTTCTTCAGTTACAAACCTCAACGCTCATCCACTTGTCAGTCCCTCTAAGAACAATCTTTGTTCTACTGGCTGATCTCTTGAGACTCTTCACCTCCTCTGTCAATCACCTTGAAGTGTCTTTGAGTCCTCTGGTAGAACTCATCACTGGTTTCTGGCAGGTTCACTGTGTTGTGCAACAGTAGCCCTCCGATCTCCTTCAGTTTCATATGCACCGTTGAATGATCTTCATAAGCTTGCCTTTATTTTGTATTTCATCATTTCGGCTTTCCCATGGCCAATTGTCTCACCAGTCCATGTCGCGATATCTGAAACTCTAAAATGGAGATTTTTTGCGCTAGCTCCCTCCTCTATATGACCATGGCCATGACCAAGCGCTTGTTCATAAAGTGCTTTTCGAGATTTCATTTTTTGGCATTTCGGGACTCCTAATGTTGAGAGTCTCTGACTTCTCCATCTCCCGGTAACCAAAATCCCTGTCTCCAATACATCAAAGGGGGTCGAATCAATGGTCCACGATCTCTTCGAACCAATGGCTCAGATCATTTCGTGATTTCACAAATCACGATTTTGGCATTCCTGTGGTGAATGTTCTTGACGCTTCCAACTACCGATCCACAAAACTCTAAAATAGTGTGGGATCAATGGTCCCTGTTATCGCACGGTTTGTAGGAAAGGTCCAAGGGCTTGAAACCGGCGTAACAGGAGCTTCCCCACCCACTGTCACCTCGATGGGGAGCTCTTTCTATTCAGGAGGGAAAGTCCAAGGGAGACGTCCCTAAGGCAATCTGGATAAAGGAAAGGATAAAGGGTAAAGACCAAGTCAAAGAAAGACCCCTTTCACAGATTGCTGCCCAAGAAGAGATAGTCAAGATGAAGTCTTTCACTGTCAATGCACCTGTTTGCGAGACAAAACAAAGAGAACTAGAAAATGCTTTGCAGTGGATTAGTAATTCATAAAACCAATGACTATCTTCAATAGATATATATGAGCAATGATTATATGCAATTGTTGACGAAGTCAATGATTGCTAGGCAAGGATTAAACACTTATAATACTTCTTCAACAAGTCACAAAAGATT
Source organism: Picea mariana (assembly GCA_032191745.1). Taxonomy (NCBI): domain Eukaryota; kingdom Viridiplantae; phylum Streptophyta; class Pinopsida; order Pinales; family Pinaceae; genus Picea; species Picea mariana. The sequence continues at coordinate 119,441 of JASDQU010102085.1, read as the reverse complement.
ATAGGCATTCAATGTTCAATATAAGACCATGTATCATATCAATAATGCATCAAATATGTCAAATCAGCTCACATATACCAAGTTGCTGCGTCACCTATACAAAATCTGCTACAAGGGGGTGACGTCAAGCTT
>JASDQU010102085.1:88146-112961 GCA_032191745.1 Picea mariana | reverse complement strand
TTTGCACCTTGCTACTCCTCAGCACCTATGAGAAACAAGTTATCCATGTATAGCACAAAAATAAGTGGATTAGTACCAACTGGTATGAAGTAAAAGTTAGGATCCACCTTGCTCTTAGTGAATCTCATACTCAGTGAATATCCATCAATCCTGGAATACCATGCCCTGGGTGCTTTCTTGAGTTTGTACGAGGCTTTGTTAAGCCTGCACACATGAGACTCCCTCCCATGTACCTCAAATCCCTAATATTTCTCTATGTATACTTCCTCGTTAATGATATCGTTGAGGAATTTTTTCTTTACAACCATCTGGTGAATATTACTCCTCATGACTAAGGAAATGGATATAATAGCTCGAATGGAAGCATACATGGTGACTGGAGAAAAATTCTCCTCACAATCCACTCTCTCTTTCTAGGAGAAACCTCTCTCCACAAACATCGCCTTGAACTTCTCAATGTTTCCATTTGCATTATGCTTGATCTTGAAGAGCCACTTGGAACTCACCAATGACTTACCCTCTAGTATCGGTACTATATCTCACACATCATTTTTCATGATGGAGTTGTATTCCTACACCATGGAATCCTACCAAACCTCATGCTTTGTTGCTTCCTCAAAAATGGAAGGCTTAGAATCAAAGATTCTACTCATAAGTTCCAAATAGTTTGGAAACTTTATCGAAGGCATTCTCCCCTCGAATGTGATCCTAGGCGCCTCAACATGCTCCTAAGCATCCCTTTATGTATTTGTAAACCATTTAGGTCTTCTGATGAATATGGAAGGGGTTAACTCCTCCTCCCCACCCGAATTCTAATTCCCTAAACTGGAATCTTCTAAGTGCTACTCATCCTTCAGAGACACGTGCTCCTCATCCTTTGTCACTAGTAGTGGATCATGTAACTTTATAGAAGCCAATCTCTCCTCGAACTTAATGTCTCTGGTCACAATTGTCTTCATTTGTGCTAGAATGAATCTCATATAAGACTTTAAAGTCTCGTTGTACCCCACGAATATTCCCTTCTCACCTGAAGGCTCCAGCTTCATCCTCTTCTCTACAGGCACAGGGATGTATACTGGACAACCAAAGATCCTAAAATATCCTATCGCTGGCTTCACTCCTGTGAAGACTTCCTTAGGATTCTTGTCCCCCACTATCTTGTGAGGACTCCTACTCTACACATTTATTATCATGTTATATGCCTCTTCCCAAAGGAACATAGACAAATCTTGGTCATGTATCATAGCCTTAGCAAAACTGATGATGGATCAATTATTTCTCTCTGCAACTCCATTCTGTTGAGGATTGTACGAGACACTCAATTCCCTCTTGATCCCTGCCTCACAGAAATCCTTGAATTCATTGGAAGTGTACCCACCCCCATTGTCTAATATCAATAACTTGATCATCTTCCTTATCTCGTTCTCCACCTGGGCATTTAACTCCCAAAACCGACTAAAGATCCCATCCTTGGTCTTCATAAAGATCTAGGTTTTCTTGGAAAATTCATCAATGAACGTCACATAATATAATGCTCCTTGCACTGATGTCATTGAAATCATTCCACACACATATGAATGTATAAGATCCAAGATCCCCTTGGACCTACTCTCATTGCTTTGAAAAGTAGCCTTGGCATTCTTTCCAAGTGCACACCCTTTGTACACGCCCTGTTGCTCAACACTGAAATATGGGAGACCAGTGACAATATCTCTCGAGATTGGAAATGCTCTGCAGTGCAAGTTTTTCATCCTCATGTGTCATAGCTCACATGGATTGTCACTATCATGTACCAAGGTGTTGATGATATTGTAGCTTTGGGAGGTATTCCCACAATATGTCGACGTGTTAGGCATGTTGGAATCTTCGTTTGCACCAAATTAGCTTTTAGTTTCAGTGAAATCGGACTTGGAATGAGGCTAGGAAATCATGGGAAAGATGATGGGATTTGTGGGCTTGTGTTGGGGTTTCACACCCACAAAGAGGAATAAATTATTCTAATTAATTATTGAGTTTAAAAGAGGTTCCTAAACTCACTCACGACTCCTATATAAAGGAAAGAGAGATTGTGACAAATCCCATTGTGTCATTGTGAGATTATGGAGTTGGCATAAGTGAGTTTGCAATTGTTCCAAGGAGCTTGTTGATTTCAGCAAGGGAATTTCTACAACTTTGGAAAATTTGGCCTAGGGTTGAGGACTCTCTATTTTTTGTTATTGGTAGGGAAAGCACACCGCATGTGTGGGAGAGAGAGGCATTCGTAAAAGAGAATAAGTCACACGTGGTGCAGATCATATGAAAGTGTCTATACAATATTTCAGTACCTGTATGCGGGTTTCGATGGAAATAGTCGTGTATGTACGCAGGTTTCAGTGGAGACAGTCACGTATGTACGCAGATTGTAGTGGATACAATCGTGTACATCCGTACGATTTCTTCTCGGTAGTTTTCCAGGTCCATATAGGATGACATCAACAGTCGTATGGCTGATGTTGGTAGGTTGTACATGTGGTCTGCAGCAGATTTGTAAGTTGGGATTTGTTCTGGATATTTTGTTGATATTTTTTGGTTTTGGAAGGACAAGGCTATCCTCAGATTTCTTATGAAATTGGGTTAGCTGGGAGAGTTGGTTTTTCCCTCAGAATTTATGAATTTGACAATTTTACAGAAAAAAAAAATTGTGTGTCTCATGTGCATTGATGGTTTATCTCTGATTTTGATTGTTCTCGCTGCTATATTTTTCAGTGAATAATTTTAGTGTAAAATCATTCAGTGACAACAACTAGGGTTTATTTTTAGAAGTAATTTTCATATCTGAAATTAGTCACATAGAGTTGCATGTGAAAATTAGCATGGTATCAAAGCTTGGGATTTGAAGAGAAGAGGATAATCTCTAGACCCATTTTTGGCTACAACAATGGAAGATTGTTGTTCTTGTTCTGGGCAGGTCAAAATGGTAAACGCATTGAAGCTTGAGGACAAGTTGGAAGGGGAAACCAACTTCCAAGCTTGGAAGGCAAGGGTTTTTCTTCTGTTGAAAGAGAATGACCTCAAGGAATATGTTGAGAGCATGGTTGCTAGTCCTACCGATCCACGAGAATTGGCAGCTTACAAAAATAAGGAAGTGAAGACCAAGCGGGTGTTGCTAGAATTTTTAAAAGATCACTTGATTCCTCACATTGCTAAGAATATATCTGCCAAGGAAATGTTTGATGTTTTGGTGGGTCTATACCAAAACGGGAATACAAGTAGGAAGTTTCATTTGAAAAACCAACTTCAATTTCTCAAGATGTCTAGTGAGGACACAATTGTGAACTATCTTATGAAGATTACATAGATCTGAGATCAAATTTTGGCCATYGGTGATAAGGTGGAGGATGTTGAGTTGGTGAATGTAGCTTTGAGAGGTCTTCTCAGGTCTTGGGAACCATTTGTGCAAGGGATCTTTGCACAAGAGAAGTTACTAGACTTTGATAGATTATGGATTGATTGTATCCAGGAGGAGACTCGGTTGGTGTCCAGGAATGACTTGGATGGTGTGGTGAAGAGTAGCAGTGATGAGAACCAAGCCCTTGCAACCCACACTAAGAAGGGAAGAAGAGGTTCTCCAAGAGGAAGGGCTTCTTCTGAGAGAGAAGCAACTCCAGAACCGAGATGGAATAAGGATCTTAGTAAGATCAGATATTTTGAGTTTCATCATTATGGACAATATGCTTCATAGTGTCCACTCTGGAAGGGGAGATGAATAAGAAGGCAGCAGGAATCAACAGTGAAGTTTGATGAGGTTGCATATAGGTTTCATAGGAAGATATTATGAGTCTCTTCCCTCTCAGGTATTGTCTCCAGTAGGGGGACTTGGTTGGTGGACAACGGAGCCTCTTTCCATATGGAAGGTGCATGAGACTTGTTTGATAGCTTCACAGAGACTGGCTTAGACTTGGTTGTGGAGCTTGATATGGGGACCAAGCATGCAATATGAGGATCTAGTGCAATATCATTCATGATGGAGTCAGGAGAGGAGTTGAGGGTTTCAAATGTGTTATGGGTGTTAGAATTCAATAGGAGTGTTCTCTCAATATCAGAGATTGAGAAGAAGGGATACCATATATTGTTTCGGGATGGATAGGGATTCTTTGTGCCTTGGGGATATAGCTTCATATCGACAGTGGTTCTTGGATTTAGAGAGGGAAACCTATACATGCTAAGGGGCCATCCTATGCATGTTCTAGCCAGCAGGAGTAGAGAGATAGATGAGGAGGAGAAAGTACCTCCACCAGTGGTGAGGCAAGTTTCCCCACCAACAGCACAAGTTTAGAGGGAGCAGATATCCCCACCAGTCGTATAGGATTAGAGGGAGCTATAGTTTAGAGGGATTCAACCCTCGGGATCCAGCAGGGAGGAGCAGCCTTATAGGAATCTCATAGCAATTTAGTGGGCTCAAAGGGAGAGTCATCCATTTAGAGGGAGTTCCCCCTCGAGTTCAGTTGGGAGAGAGGAAACTTCCAATATTGACATGCATGTTTCATGGGTTGAGGAGGCCATATAATAGGTTCAGAGGTAGGAGGCTTCTAGGGCATGTGTGCCCTCCATGGAGGATCCATTTTTTGCAACAAGTTTTTCTACAGTGACAGAAGGGGTAGTCAATCAGAAAGAATGGAGAGTAGGATTTGATTCGGTCATAGAGGGAGTAGCCAATTAGGAAGATTGGAGTGCAATTGTGGTGACAGATCTAGTACTGGAGACAGAGCCACTTCTAGTATGGGAGACAAAGGTACTTCCATATGTTGGAGGATGGAATACCTCCCTCGCTAAGAGGGAGTGTTAATGATATTGTAGCTTCAAGAGGTATTCCCACAAGAGGTCAAGGTGTCAGGAATGTGGGAATCTTCTTTGCCACCATTTTATCCTTTCATTTTAGTGAAATCGGCCTTGGAATGAAGTTAGGGCCTCATGGGAAAGATGATGGGCTTTGTAGGCTTGTGTTGGGGTTTCACACCCACAAAGAGGAATAAAATATTCTAATTAATTATTGAATTTAGAAGGGATTCCTAAACTCACTCATAAGACTCCTATATAAAACAGAGAGAGATTGTGACAAATATTATTGTGTCATTGTGATATTATGGATTTGGTATAAGTGAGTCTGCACTTGTGCTAAGGATATTGGTGATTTCAACAAGGGAATTTCTGCAACTTTGGAAAATCTGACCTACGGTTGAGGCCTCTCTATTTTTTTTTCTTGGCAGGGAAAGCACATTGCACATGTCGGAGAGAGAAACATCCAAAAAAGGGATGAAGTGGTGCATATCATAAGGAAGTTTCCATACAATATTTCAGTACATGTACGTGTGTTTTAGTGGGAACATTCGTGTATGTACGTGGGTTTCAGTGTGAACAGTTTTGTATGTGTTACAAGGAACATCTCTCTATGGCTAGGGGTAAACCAAAATAGATGGAATGACACCCAGAAATCAACTATAATTTCAAGTATGCTATATAAATGAAATGCTAACAAGACAAGGCTAAGATCCTACCTCATCTGAACGTTTGAAGAAGACCACCATTGAGCACGTGACCCAAAGCTTTATACATGCAACTTGTCCTCAAAAACCAACATACACAATCATATGGTGATAATATATGATATCAGCATATAAATTACCATAATCCATTAACATACATGACAAATACGCCCATGGAATAATAATTCAAATATTTGCAAGATATCAATTGGACAAGAAAAGAATATTTCTATTAAAATAATCAGCAAAAGTACATAGGTGAAAAACTTCTATAATGACACATATCGAAACCGAGAAACTAAGTCCCTCCAGTTGGTCCTCCACCACTTCAATCCTCCACAAAGGAAAGCTCATATATAGGAGTCAATGAGGTTCTCCATCACAAAGAAGGAAGAGCTTGGGTGTTGAACACAAGAAGTTCAGACTTTCAAGGACAAAGGGATGCAGACTCAATATGAAGTGAAATTTCTCCAGAGTATCTTTTCTCTCAAAGTTGAATTGTCAAAATTGTCTTCAAGGCTTGGATATGGCTCAATTTGTAGCCTCCAAATGGAACTGAAGGGATGAGTCGGAGCGTTTCCGGTATATGGAAGATCAAGGATCATGGATCTCATGACATGGCATGTAAACCCAACATAATTTTTATTTTTGAGCACCAAACCCGATGTACACAGGCTGTAGTGGAGAAACCTGTGTATACACTTGTTTTATAACTGATAGGGTGCACATGTGTGTAAAAATGTGCATTTTTGGCTCTAGAGTGAACAAAAAAGGGGACTTCAAGTCTACAGAGGGAAATAGAAGGTCATCTAAGCAAGTTTCATGGAGTGAGGCAAAATTTGTTGTAACAAATGCCCCTAATGTGTGAGGTCAGATGACTATCTGCGATGGCCGAAATACATTATAACTCCCAGAAGTGGAGTAATGAAGACTCAGCTGGAAGTACTAGTTACTCATGAGAATATTACAATCCATAATGACTTTGTACACATGGATTCCAATCTGAATTACACTGCAGATCCATGTGGAATAAGAAATACAAAATGGACGTATGCCATAGGTTGTCATAGTCATGAACAAGATACAATGGAGTCCAGTCTCAAAATCAAATGAAGATATTTGTATACAATGGACTACAATATGATCTCCCATGATCATTGAAGTTATATAGGTACTAGTCCAATGAAAGACAGAAGCAGATAAGGAATATTTCTACTGTAAGCTGGAGGTCCTCTACACTATCCACTGAAGGTGCAAGTATACATCATGTGAATAGAGGAGTTTAGGTTGAACACAATGAGACTTTGTTTGATTATCGGTCATTAAGGTATATCGTTAACAAGCATGAGACACCCCACTGATATTGAAAGTAGGTGTCAAGACACTGAATACATTCCACAAGTGTAAATAAGGGTGTTGAGGTCGAACACTTGATGAATCCATCAATCATGAGACATTGATGTATTCCCAATTGTCGATGACGGGAGAACTCATAGGACTCATAGGACTCTAAGTCTTGATTCTAAAATAGATGAGCTAAAGTCGATGGAAGGAGACCCGATGAAAGGAGATCATTAAAGCATCTCTCATCATCCATCACGAGGTACAAATCAATATATTTATTATTAGAAGGAGGTCGAACGAATAGGATGTTCATGAACCAATGATCATGTGCATCCCTCGCATGCACTAGATGCAAGTAGTGCACGAAAGATACCCTTTGAATAACAGCCAATAAGGAAAACTGTCAACAAAGGCGAGCAAACCACCAATAGGGATAATGGAATCGAAGACACTACATGAATCCCAATGTGTGAATAGATTTATTTTTTTCAAACACAAGGGAAACCCCCCAGTCAGCGACCAATGAGGAAATGTAATCTGATGGGTTCAATGTTACCTACCCATGATGAAAGTAGGCCCAGGGTGCAAGGTAGGACAACGGCTTCATGTGATTCTGAGATACACTGAGGGTATGGTCGACATGCAAATTCAATAGGTCTAGGAAATGGTCGACACATGATTTTAAACTTCCTTTGAACAAGAGCCTGAGACATATGGATAACTCAGGCAACATAGACTTGATAAAATTTTGTGATGTAGGAGGCATCAAAAAACTTTCTATAGGGACTGGAAGAATAACCAATCGGAGGAGTAAACTCTAAGTAATGAGATCATATTCCTAAGGTCATGCTAAACCCAAAACTTGGATGAAAGTAGACTTAAAATTTTGTGCTATGTTCAAAGGCGACACAACTATTGTTGATACGATATAATATTCTTTTCTCGGCTATCTTTTTTTTCATAGGCAAAGAAATGTTATGATACAGGAAAGGAAACAAGTGTCGTGAGTAAGAAGCTAATTCCAATCAGTGGAACATACCTATGTTCAATGAAAGGAAGTGCATGCAAGGATGGACACTCAAGGGGTTGTTTCTTCTAAGGGTAAAGGGTATCAAGCTGCAAAGGATATATGAAAGGAATTTCTTAGCTAGTAATGCAAATTGCAGAGGCAAGAGGCTTATAACGAGAAAGAGATAATTGTCAATAGGCTCAACAATGCAAAAAGGATTATGGAATGTGATTACAACTTAACTCGAAAATGTCAATTTTCATAGATTTAGTCCCCTAGGCCCAAAAAAAGTATAAAACAATACCTATGAGAACTCTTCTAGACAATGGTCACTAGAGTGTTCATTTTTTGTAGGTAGTCTACTTTGTCTGGAAAAGGGTTAAACTTATACCAAATAGACTTCCTTTCAAAACCATTTAACAAGTGTGAAAGAGACGAGTTCACTCAACTATCTTTTCATTTTTTGGGGAGTCGGAAAATAGATTAACCAAGACTCTGGGATGTTTTTCTAAGAAGTATATCATGGGGAAGGCCAAGGCTACCATGTAGGTCTTCTGTCAAAATCCAATATCTCACTGGTATCTGACACAATATTGGGAGAACCCAAAGCTTTCCAAGTCGAAGAGGATAGAATACTTGTATAGGATCCTTCATCTACAATACATCTACAAACACCCATTATTTGGAAGGGTGCAAAAGAAGGAAGGCAAGGCTCTACAAGATCATTCCCATCAAAGGAAATAATCCTAGGACTTGGAGGGAGTGTACTCGGAGAGAGTGGAATGTTCCCTTGTTTAGAAGGTACAGAACTAGAAATGTTAAAGACATGGTCGAAAGATGCATCACCCCCCAAAAGAAGAGTGGGATTGACTAAAGATTGCATCGGCAATGTCACTTCCTTAGACTTGTCACTCTCCAAGAGAAAAGTGGGATCAACCAAAGATTGCATAGACACGACCACTTCTTCAACCGTGGGTTGACTAGGATACGAGATTGTTATCGCACAAATTGTACTTTTCCTAAAGGGAAAGGCTAAGGGAAGGCAAATTGGTGTAACAAGAGGTTATCCTATCACTGTCACCTTAATAAGATACCTCTTTCTATTTAGGAATGATATCCCATGGGAGACGTCCCCGGTGACCTGGGGGTTTTGAGAAGGCAAAGGTAAAAGTGTCAATAAAAGATATCCCCTCTCACAAGTCACACCAATCAGAAAGTCCCAAAGTTTCAATCAATGAAGCAATGATATTCTTATATGTACCTATTGTTGGGGATAATTAATTGCTTAATAAAGAAAAAACTAATCACTTGTACATTAATTATCAACAGAGTAACGCATTTTTCTTTCAAGGTAGTCTACAAAATACATGCAATAAACTACCCACGATTAACATTGGTCCTACATGATTATGTTCTACACTATCAAGCTCATTCAACAAGAAATAAAATGCAAGACTTAAATATCAATACTGAATTTAAGAAGCAGAAATCAAGTGACGGGAAAGGAGACTTATTCTAGTCACACAAATTGAATCAACACTAAAGTAAACAATGCCTTGCTGAATTGGAAATTTAACTTATTGCACCCAACAAAATTCAAATGCTAATCTAGAGAAATAAATTAAATGAAATCTAGAAATTGCAGGAAATATCAAATCTAGAAAATATAGTAGCCAACAAATTACTTGAAGAAAAGAAAATTTTCTTTGAGGAACATAAATTGAAATTCAAAGAAACAAGCACACAACTAAACTAGTTTCGATGTTCAAGGCATCACCTCGTCTAGGGAAGTGGGCCAACCTGCCAAAGAGTCAGTTCTACCTTGAAAATAATTCAAATCAAATTAAAAATAATAGATGCAAAACTCAATGGACATTTTCCTTCATTAAAATATATGAGAGAAATAATTACACCAGAATGGAGTTCTTAGCTTTGCCTCAAATTCAATAATTTTCTATCAATTCCATAATTCTCTCCCTCTAATCTGTTTTCATTTAAATACACAGAGGGGAAAGGGAAATTACAACTAAATGGATTACAAAATGATTTCCTATTACAATTTTGGATTGATTACATAATCTGAATAAACAATATCAAATCTGGAAGATCTCTGCATCATCAATTAGTTCAAACAAGTAGAATATGGCATTGCAATTGGAAGAATTTAGAAAACGGCCACAACAACAAATCTAAGAAAATCATCTTCGAAGAACCTTCTATTTCTCTCAATCCAGATGTAATTTTGGAAAACTACCAATAGAAATCTGAATTGGTTCATTCTGCACAAAACCCATGTCACGGATTTTCAAGATTGATCTTCAGTTTCCCGAAATATCCAACGCAAAATTGTCACTTCTTATTCCAGCGAATTTCTGAGTTGGAATATTTGATTATAAACTGAAAATCAATTTTGCAATCTGGAAGAGATTTTGGAGGCTAAAATCACGAGTGATTTTATAAAAAAATCATTAATAAACCATTATCATCAAAATCATGCATAATAATCCTCAATTTATTAAAAATAAAGGAGAACAAATATTATTTAACCACAAGAGCATAAATAATTATAAAATGGAATTATATGATAAATTATGATAAATGACGTGATAAAGAATGGTACAAATGGATGAAATATGTGTCAAGAAATGGTACAAATAATGATAGTTTAGTGGCCCAACACTCGCCCAGAACAAAGCAACAAGAAAACAATATCTTTTGCAAGTACAATTTGATGTTAGTGCTTCATAAGACCTTGGACTTGTCAATAAAAGCAATAAGTTGATGCAAGATGAACCAAACAGAATTTTATAACAACAATGTATACAAGGTGATAGCTTCACAATAAATGTCTTAAAAGAGCTTCAAATTGACCAAAAATAATAACCCTACAATAGCAATATACTAGTACTTGTCAGAAGCTAATTAGGTAGTGTAAATATCAACTTTTGCAATTGCTTTTAAATGCTTTTACTATTATAATAAATGGTTGTAGCTTACTTTTGTAACAACAGAAAGAAGGTTAGTGAATTAGTCTAATCTAGGATTAGGAAAGGTTAGTAGGTTGCTTGAGGTAAAATATTTAAAGGTTGGTTTCATCAATCAATCAAATTCAATGTCTATTTTAGTGCCTTTTAGGGCTAATGGAGTCACTTTGCAGCAATAAACTTGCAGGAAACAAATGATCGTGTAAGAGCTAAGGACAAAGAAGGATGATGATTGAGGTGTTGGTAACCCAAGGCCTCAATCAACAGGCCTTAGAAGGAAAACGACTACTAGGAAGAGGTAACCCTAGGCCCTAGCGGTTTTCCTTATTATTTAGCTCAAGCTTGAAGCAAACAACGGCTTGATGAGGAAAATGATACTAGAGTACTGCAATGGCAGGGCTCTAGTACAATGCTTCAAAGGTAGGGTTTCTAGCACAATCTAGTAAGTAAAAAGTTGTTAAGACAAGGACAATAACATGTGCTTGTTCTCTTAGGGTTTTAAACTAGCAACTTCATAATCTTGGAAAAAATGAAAAGTAAATGTATCATAACCATTCAAAGAAAATAAGGATTTCATAAATTCACTTACATTCACCAAGAATAATCTAGCAATTAGCCTAGTTGAAGACTTTCCAGCAAGAAAAATGCCAATAAACACCAAATTTAGCCTCCTCCAAGAAGTGCACCTAAAATTTCAGCCAATAACCATTAAGTAGGGCGCAAATTTTAGACCTCACTTATGAGTGAATGAATGATGAAAAAATACAAGGGGAGAATCCCTTATTTATAAAATGAAAATGACCTTTAATTACAAACTTAGGTCAAAAAGGTCGACATGGCCAGTTTACATGAGAAAATTCATTTTTACATAATTTTGACAAATAAAACCATAATTTTATCTTTTTAGGGTGATGTCATGCCCCTCCTAGGGTGACGTTAGCCTCTCTGCTGGAATGCTAGACCTCCAAGTGAAACGTTGGGGCTCAAAACCCCTCAGGAACTGCCACGCGTGACAACCCAAAACGTCCTCGAGCTAGACACCTCAACTAGGTGACGTCAAGGCTTTGAATGATGACGTCGAGGGCCTTCAGGGGTCAACATCATGTGGGAGGGAAAGACCCCCCTGGGTCCATGCCTGCCAGGTGTTAGAGATCAAAATGCACTGGTTTGTTGGGAGCGTTTTTATCTCTCTCTCTCCCTGTTTCACTCATTTTTCTTATTAGCCTTTGGCCAGTGTCTTAAACTTCTAGTTTCCTTATCAACTCTCATTGATCATGATTTCTCCAAACCTTTGTTATTCATTCTTCAACATGCATTTCACAGATACATATTGGCAATATTTCTTAATTGATACATAGCCTAAACCCTAGTTTTTTCCTTTTTCAAACAAAAATAATATAGTTCTTGTGGTGTGTGTGTGCACTAAGTGATCTATGGCCTAAGTATAAAGCCAAGATACATTAATTATATGAAAAACTCCAAGTCATCTTAATGTCTAAGCCTAATCCAGCCTATTGGGTTTATGACTTTTTACAAAAGATCTAAGCTTTAGACACTTATCAAAAGGTTGGGGACCTGCAAGCTATTTCCCAACCCAAGCCATAAACCTAGCACCGAATTCTTTCCACTTCACTATTCGAATAAACTATGTAAGCCTTGATATATATGAAACCCGTATATTCTAAATTCCTAGTTTATATCGGATTCAACATTAAGCATATATATAAATATACAGTTCTAAAGTTATCTGCCAGTGCCCAAAATTGAAGTCCCAGGTGTCTTCGATATACCATCGAATGCCACTACTTAACCTTGAATGTGCAGGTGTCATTTGATAGCTAAGTATTTGATAAAGTCTAAGGCAAAAGTCACGACAAAAGAGAAAAGATGTCAAAAAACCCGCAAGAAGAGATCACAAAGGGTATTTCCAGGCATTAAGGAGGAAGAATCAGAGATAAAAATTATGCACAGGTGTCGAGTTGTTGCTCGATTTGTAAGACAGAGGTTATTAACAGCTCATAAGATCACTAGTCAGCCACGTAACTATGAATCCGAGTATTGAGCACCAACCTCAGTCCTTCATTCTATAAGTCGGCACCTGTCATAAATACAAGCCATGGGTTAGTATCTACCACAAGCCAAAGCTCGAGTCATGGTGAGGAAATCATATTTCGGCTATTATGATCCAATGATAAGGTTGGATGCATCATAGGAAAGGTCGATACTATAATTCAAGCACTTCAGAGTGATACAGGTGTTGATATCAAGATTGTTGATTATGTTCCTGAGGAAGATGAACGTGTTTTCATCATTTCAGCATCTGCGCTCCCAGAAGGTAGACTTTCTCCTGCACAGAATGCCCTTCTTCGTGTGTACAATCGCGTTGTCACTTCTGGACCTGAGAAAGATAAATTTGCAACAGCAAGACTCCTTGTCCCCTCAAACCAGATTAGGTGTTTGCTTGGAAAGGGTGGAATAATTATTGTTGAGATGAGAAAGTTAACTGGATCAAATATTTGGATTTTTGGCAAGGACCAATTGCCAAAATGTGCATCCCAAAATGATGAAGTTGTGTAGGTAACTGGTGAATAGGGGACAGTTCAAGAAGCACTTGTACAGATATCAACAAGGTTGCAAAACAATCTATTTCCATAAAAACCTATTTCAGTTGGTGGTGTTGGTATTTACCCTGAACACATGCCTCCAGTTCTTGGTCCAATGGCACCATACAGGGAAGGCCTGAACCTGGTTCACCTCCTAGAATGTATCCTCATTTGGGGGGACCCCTACAGGACAATGATCAAGGAGGGCGGCTACATCACAATGTTGATCGTTCAGGATTCCCTCCCAACATGAATCATCCTAGAGGAATGCATCACAACATTGACCAACCACCATCACCAGGTCCATAGGCAGTGCAAGGAGCATGACTGACTATGGAAGAGGATTTCCACAAAGAGGAAGCCTAGGAAGTGGAAGTCAATCAGTTTTTGTAACAATACAACTGTAGAGGTTGTTCTACCAGAACGTGTCATTGCCTCTATATATGGGGAGAATGGCAACAACTTAACTCAGATTCAACAGATTTCTGGAGAAAAAGTTATAATTCATGACCCTAGACCTAGGGAAACTAACGATCCCACGCCTGGTTTGGATTCAACAATTGCCTTGCGTATAATTGATATTGCGAAGAGTTTAAGTAAGAATGGTATGACAGTTGTGATGGCAATTCACCAACCATCTAGTTGACTGCAGCATCATTAATGCAAACAATAAATTTGATTTGATCATGAAAGGTTTCCTTCTTGACCAAAACAGAACTTTCACCAGCGCAGAAGGAAGAATTATAACCAGTTAGTTTATGAAAAGAAAAGCTTTCACCAGCTAACTAGCAAATCTTAAGGCAAAATAGTTGGTGAAACCTGAGATTGGCCAGCGAAGGTGTATTTTTTCCCAGATCGAAGTTTTTCTCAACCTAATCTCTTGAAAATGCTTTCCAAAGATACATATTTAATTATAGTGTCAAATCTAAGATCCACTTTTGATGCAAAGGAGTTAGAGGAGGATTTCAAGTTGATTTGACACCTTTTTGGGGGGCAATAAATCAGGGTTTTTTCTAAACTTGGCAAATTCGAATTTATCTTCATCAAAGGATATCAAAAAGCCTTGGAAGGATTATTTGCACAGCACAGAGGTTCTACATGATCTGAAGACCATGAAATGAGGAGTTGACCTCATTTTGAGGATCAATTCCTCTCTTTTTGTAAAATTCTTTTGACTTTCTATATTTAGCATATTTAATCCATTCTTCTAGGATCTGAACTTTTATTGTAAAGCTATAAAGTTGAAGATATGAGATGAATGCAGGGGGTTCAATCTGGGAGAAATTTTTTGGCTATTGTACTAGACTCTTTATTGATAATAGAATCACAATCCTCTTTTGTTTTCAATGACAGATTTTCTCATATTTTCATCATTCTGTACTTTATTTCAGTTTAGCTCAGCTTCTAAGAATTGTCATCTTCTTATTAATCTCATGAACTTGAACTAAAGGTTTTCTTGCTATCTTGTATGACCCTGCACATTGTTGTATTTGGTTATCTAGACTAGTATTCTTCATCTCCTATTCAAACTTTGTTGTCTGATCATTGAGTTCTAAAAGCACTGTCTCATTCGAATACATGAAGTGGTCCTTTTCATTAGCTATTGAGTTATCCTATTGTTCCAAGCATACAAAATCTACCATATTCTTAAGTTACCAAGCATCTTTGGCCTACAACCGCCAAAGAGTTTCTTGGAGTGATAACACCAGGATAGCTCTATTGGGACGTCCTCCTCTCTCTCTGGTGCAAGCCTTTGGTATATGACTTCCCCTTGATGGGGTCTCAGCATCCATCTGGTGGGCTTTTATCCCTATGGAGGTCCGAACTAATCATCTCCCCATGTGTACCTGTCCATCGGACATGGTCCTACAGCAAAAACAAGTGCACCCTCCATGGGCTCATAAGTTATAGGGATCATAGCAATGTCAATCACATCTAATTATCAAGTTATCTAAACATGTGCATAAAACCCCCATTTCCCAGACAAGTTCTCAAAGACATTATACCATTCTACAAGCCATGTTTGAATACGGTTTCAAGACGTCCTATTGGGATGACTCTCTTTAGATTTGGGATGTTTCCAGGTGAAGACCAATCTAGGTCATGTAAGTGCATGAGATGGTATGGGGATGTTTGGGAAATGGGTGCAGTGATGATAGGGAAATGTATGGCTTACCTGTGGGTGCCTCTAAAGAGGGTGAGCTGCACCTTGTCATGGATGCAAATGTTTCCAAGCCCATTCAATTCATTTTTTACCTTTTTATCTTATTGATTTTTTTTTTCAAGAGAATAGATGGGGGGCACTGCCCTGGCGTGGTGACAGTGTTACCAACAAGCATTTCACGGACATGAGAAGTTTKTCTTGTGATGAGACCCCCTTTCTCTTGGCTATGCCACCAAGATCCACTACCTTGGTGATCCAGAATCAGATCCAGGAGGCACCCCAGGTCCGTAAAAGGCTCAAAAATGAAAGTTCTCATAATCGAATGAAACCAATTCCATTKCGACCAGCTCGTCGGGCTGATTCTGACCATATATTTACTTCCTCCAATAGATGTTGTATGCGAGAGTTATCGCACTCTGATCATTTTCCCAAACAGGTAAAAAGTCAACATGTCAACAGGAAAAAAAAGTCAATGTTGACGTCATTATGACATCATCATGTTGACCTATAATTGATACATGTGGCAGCACAGCAACAGTTTGACTGGGCAGATGACAGATCCACTCAGATGTTGACAAGTGGCACTTTTCGGGCAAATGAAGAGGTGCCACGTGGCACCCTATTATTGGATGGTAGGTTAAAATTTTTGGAGCTCATGGGATTCAAACCCATGACCTGTTGGTCGAGCACATGCCTTGGGAAAGGTCCATTACCAATGTGCCATGTCTTGGTGCTTGATACTACCACCCACCATTTAATATAAAAATGTTTAATGTGAAGCGAAGGCAAAAAGGGGGGGGTTGGGGATAAGCCCCAGCCCGCGGATTTGTCCACACCATAGAAACCTAGATCTTACTATGGGCTTGCTCCACTATACAAGTCACCAAAAGGGGCATGGATTACGTACCTACCACCATATGTATCGGGGGCTGGAACTGTGGGTTAGGCGCACCCCAAGGGTGCAATCTTATACTATTGCGCCATGTGACCAGATATTTCGGGCTAGGGGCTGGCACTTGGCCACCTTTATTCATGTGACTCTAAAATGGAGCGCGTGTCCAGCCCTAGGGGGATAATTTTTATTATTTGTTACACAGGTGGGTTTTACACTATAGAATAGTGATTTTTAGTGATTTTATGCCTGTTATTGAAGATTTTTGGCCAATATTGGGGGATCTTCGGCCCTTTTTGAGGCCAGATCTTGGGAGGAAATTGGGATATGATTACCAACTTCAGATATATATAAACCAGACCTTATTGAGGCCATGAGAGGATATTCAGAGCAGGTTTATGCTAAAGTATAGCCAAGCCAAAGCCATTTTTATGCAGGGAAGTTGTTGAGGAGCACACCTTTGCGGGTCATTTATGGGAGCTTCGATCATCTGATTTGAGTGTCGTTTCTTCTGTTGGGTTCTTAAGATATGGTATAACAAGACCAGATCATTTTTGTAACCTTTTGGCACTGTTGTGATGTACTTATTGAGTTTTGAACAGAAATAAGAAAGCCTCACCCATTGAGACAAAGGCCTGGAGACGTAGGCAAGATTGTCGAACTCTGTTATCACATTGTTGTTATGGTTTTCTAATGTTTATTGCTTCATTTCAGTTTTGTACATGTTTATGTGGCTGTGATAACTTCTCATATCTTCTTCCTCTTTCTTTAAGCTTCCTTAATTGGTTAATTAACACATGCATAATAACTCAACCATAGTCATTTAAAAAATCTTTTTGGATCAAGTGGTATCAGAGCTAGTTGACGTTTGTATTTGAGTTTTGCATGTTAACCAGGGAAAAGATAAAGCATGGTGAAGGTGAGCATGGTGAAGGCGATGTTGTTGAAGAGAATACATTAATTGGATTGAGAAAGACAGCTTCTCACACTAAGAATATGGCATCGGAAGAGGGACTTTCTCAGGATGAGAAAGAGCTTCGAAAAGCTTTCTTTTCCATGTCGAAGATGATGAAAGTTTTGTATGAACATTACTTGGAATGTAAGAAACCAAATCTGGGTGAATCTTCAAAGGGAAAAAGTGAAGAGGGAGAGGATCCTCCTCAGATTCCTCCTTCACCTCCATCATCACCTCCTTCTTTTCCTTCTTCTTCAAGTTCAAGTTCTAAATCCAATGCAAAGAAACATGTTCATAAACATAAGAATGAAATGTCATTATTAAAACTTGATGTTAAATTAGAATTACCCATATATGATGGTAAAGGTAATGCACAAAGACTTGATAATTGGGTCAGACAGATGGAGGTCTATTGCAATGTGCAACAGATCAAGGATGAGGCCACACAAATCAAGTTGGCATCTTTGAGACTTTTAGGAACATCTCTTATATGGTGGCAAAGCAAGTTGCAAAATGGAACGCAACAAGTGGGTAATGTATTTCCTTCATGGCAAAGTTTCATTTTTTCACTTAGGAAAAAATTATGTCCTTTGGGTTATAAATAAAAAGAATTAATTGAATGGCAAGCTTTAAAACTAAGAAAAGGACAAACAGTGCAAGAGTATACAGATGGCTTTTGAAAAATGGCTTTGATGTTAGATATCCCTTTACATACACAAGAAACCCTTATGAATTATATAGGAGGTTTATCTGCACACATTAGAAACATTGTATCCATGTTTGGACCAACTAACCTTGATGAGTTTTATGTTCAAGCGACATATATTGAAGCAGGGAAAGCAAGTGTACCACGGGAATCCTCTTCAAGGAAAGAGGACAAGAGGAAGTGGCATGGCAAGAAGTCAAGTTCAGTGTCAAGAAAGGAAGAGAAGCCTTTTTGAAAGCATTGCAAGAAAGAGGGGAATGATGAGGACCATTTTTGGTAGTTGCATCCCAAGAAGAGGCTAAAGTGGTTCAAGGAAAATAAAGGTAGGCAAAAAGTTGCAGTGACAACAAGATCGACAGACTTGGGATCGGATTCAAGTGATGAATCAAAGGTCCCATTGGTTGGTATGACAGGTAAAATTGGTGAAGGAATTGATTGTAGAAGTAACTTGTTTCATATAAGGACCATCATGTGACACACTAAGATAGACACATTAATCGACAGTGGATCTCATCTAAGCTAATTTCAGAAGAATTGGTTAAGCAATTGGGGTTAAAAACACAAGTACATCATAAGCCTTACACACTTAAATGGATAAGCAACCATCATCAAATGCACATAACAAAGCAAAGCACAATCAAATTTTATATTTCATCTAAGTATGTGGACGAGGTAACATGTGATGTAGTTCCATTAAGTGAATGTGGAATGGTCTTAGGTAGTCCATACTTATATGATCGTAAGGCAATCTTCTACAGGACAAAGAATCAATATCAATTAACCAAAGCAGGTCAAGATTATGTGGTTCATGCTAATCATGTAAAGGCAAATAAAAATCTTCAAACAATGGAACAATTAAAGAAGACAATTCAAGTAAGTAACAAACCAATAATTGTTTCAAATGAAGTAATCGATCTTAAGCAAGAACAGGAAATGATTGTTGAATGGAAAATCAATCACAGTTTGCTTCAAGATAAGCTCATGTCATGCAAATATTACAAGTATATTAACTCATTTGCAGTCATGTTTTTTATGCTATCATTAGTAATGTTGTCTACATGGATGATAGTGGATTCAATAAAATGTGACAGGGTTCAAATGGCTAACAATATGTTGTCAGTTGTCATGATTGTGTTACAATTGATCTTGATAAGACAGGTGCACAAGACAAAGTTTAGAGACATAGGACAAGTTGGGTGGCCTATCTCAATCTTGTTGACTATTCAGTAACCTTTTGGGGACCAAAATTTCCTTAGTGGGGAGGTGTGATCCAGAATTGGATCCAAGAGGCGCCCCAAGTCTAGAAAAGGCTCAAAAATGAAAGTTCTCGGAATCGAATGAAGCCAATTACATTGTGACCGGCTCGTCATGTTGATTCCGGTCATATATTTGCTTCCTCAAACGGATGATGTATGTGAGATTTATCGCACTCTGATCATTTTCCCAAACAGGTAAAAATTCAACAGGTCAACAGGCAAAAAAACGTCAATGTTGACATCATCATGATGTCATGATGACATAGAATTGAGACACGTGACAGCATAGCAGCAGTTTGACTGGGAAGATGAAAGACCCACTCAGATGTTGACAAGTGGCACTTTTCGGAAAAATGAAGAGGTACCGCGTGGCCCAGACGTGCGTTGGCCGGTGGCACCCTATTATTGGATGGTAAGTTAAAAGTTTTGGAGCTCATGGGATTCGAACCCATGACCTGTTGGTCGAGTGCATGCCTTGGGAAAGGTCCATTACCAATGCACCACATCTTGGTTCTTGATACTATCACCCACCATTTAATATAAAAATGTTTAATGTGAAGCAGAGGAAAAATGGGGCAGGGGGGGTTGGGGCTAAGCCCCAACCTGCGGATTTGTCCACACCATAGCACCCCGGCTCTTACTATGGGCATGCTCCACTATACGAGTCACCAAAATGGGCACAGATTATGCACCTACCACCATATGTATCAAGGGCTGGAACCGTGGGTTAGGTGCACCCCAAGGGCGCGGTCTTATACTATTGCACCATGTGACCAGATATTTCGAGCTAGGGGCCAACGCACAACCCTTTGGGTTGGCGCTTGGCCACATTTATGCATGTGACCCTAAAATGGAGTGTGCACCCATCCCTAGGGGGCTAATTTTTATTATTTGTTACACAGGTGGGTTTTACACTATAGAATAGTGATTTTCAGTGATTTTATGCCTGTTAGTGAAGAGTTTTGGCCAATATTGGAGGATATTGGGCCCTTTTTGAGGTCGGATCTTGGGAGGAAGTTGGGAGATGATTACCAACTTCAGATCTATATAAACCAGGCCTTCTTGAGACCATGAGAGGAGATTCAGAGTAGGTATATGCTGAAGGAAAGCCAAGACAAAGCCATTTTTATGCAGGGAAGTTGTTGAGGAGCGCACCTTTGTGGGTCATTTATGGGAGCTCTGGTCATTCGATTTGAGTGTTGTTTCTTCTGTTGGGTTCTTAAGATCTGCGAGAGAAAGACCAGATCATTTTTGTAACCTTTTTGGCACTGATATGATGTACTTATTGAGATTTGAATAGAAATAAGAAAGCCTCACCCACTGAGACAAAGGCCCGGAGACGTAGGCGAGATCGCCGAACTCTATTATCACATTGGTGTTATGGTTTGTTGTTTTTTATTGCTTCATTTCAGTTCTGTATATGTTTATGTGGTTGTGATAACTTCTCATATCTTCTTCCTCTTTCTTTAAGCTTCCTTAATTGGTTAATGAACACATGCATAATAAATCAACCATAGTCATTTAAAAGATATTTTTTGATCACATGGCGTGGTGACGAGTTGAATGGTAGTGTCATACCGCTACATGCCCATGGACCTAATAGGTTGGCTCGTGATGAGACCCCTTATCCTCCAACTAGGTCTTGAGTTTATTTATTTATGGATCCCTCCATTTCTTGTTGAGAATCCTTTTACTGCTTTCTCGGGGATCCCTGGGTGAAGCATCTGAAGGTTTTGTTCTTTTGGTTTTTATCTTTTTCCAGCTACTTTTACCCTCTAGTCCTGTATCCCCTTCTTCCCACAAGGCAAGGTAAAACCCTTTGCTAGCTTGGTGAACCCGATGCTTGAACCAATGTAGGGGATGGATGAGAGGGAAGATGACGGAAAGTGATAAGTATGGTGGGAATGGACGATGGACTTTCATGAAATCACCCACTGGAAACTCACTCCCAATGGAACCAAATTCCTAGGGCATTTTGTCATCCCCCTAGGTATGGACAAGTCAAAAGGCATAAAGTCCAAGAAGACTTCATGAAGTAAAAAGAATTAAATGCACATGTTCAAATGTTTTGAGAATCAGAGTGACACATACCATGATACCCGGACTCATTACCTCATGGAGCAAGACCCATTATTGTTGAAGGACTAGGCCAATGGGATGGATGTTGTTGTTGCTGACAGGATGGAGGCGCTGAAGAAAAAGATGGGCCCTCCAGGGCCAAGCTGAAGTCAATATGGCTCTTGGTACTCCATGTCTAGGACATGTGAGCCTCGAGACATAATATCCTTAGTTATCCCTAGGGTAGGGGATAACATTGACAACATGGTCAAGAGATGCATCACTCCCCAAAACAGCGGTGGTGTCGGTCGAAGATTGGATTGGCACGACCGATGGTTGAACAGGATGTGAGACAACATGGTCAGGAGACGCATCACCCCGCAAAATAAGAGTGGTGTCGGTCGAATATTGCCTAGACACAAACGTTGTATCAACCAAATAAGGATTAGAATATTAGGAAACCAAAGACGACTCAGAACCCGAAGGGCTATCAGAAAAGGACCGTGCTTCTCATACCACTGCAATAGCAGGGCACAAACGAGTTAGTGACCTCCTTTGTAAAGTCTAAAAAGGAACTTGGGATTACGTCCTATACATCTAGGATTCTCAATCATGTCAATTCCCCAAGAATGACTTGCAGAGGTTGGTGACAGGTCTCCAACATGACTTGCAGAGGTTGGTGACATAATGCCAATATCGCTTGCAGTGATTGGACTTGTTCTTCCAACATGACTTCCAGCGGTTGGTTATGACATTGGAGACTGTGCTCCTGGGAAAGGCTGGTTATGAGAGATTGTGGGCCAAGAAGGGTTCTAGTATACACCATGGCCCTCCCCGATAGAATAGTGTTGGCAGCCAATTCAATTTTTTCAATTGCCCTAAAAGCTGCCTACACCTATGTCTCCTGAACTTCAAATTTCTATTTTTGCAAACAGAAGACATTTTTATTTCATGCGACATTTGCAAATTGGTTTCGACTTATTTTTCACGACTGAAAGCGTGAAAACTCCTCCATCGTTATTTGGATTGTCATAGTCTTTTATTGATATTCTGAAAGGCACTTTACCATTGGTTTATCATGTGACTGAAAAGATTCTTTCAAACTATTTCCATTTGCCTACTCTTACTTTGATTGCGCAAATTGACTTTTATTTTATTGATAAGGCATTGAGCATATGAATTATACTTGGTTATATAAGGGTCATGGTAAATCTTGTTTTATATGATGTGATCATTACTATTATAAGCCCTTGGCTTATCGATTTTATGAAATCTCTTGTCACAATGTTTCATAAACTTTGATTACATATTATGCAACAAGCGCATGGGTAACATATGAGTTTGATTTTATATTGAATGGCAATAGTTTGAAGTTATGCGATGGCGCGTTGATTAAACTTTCGGTTTTTGATTTTATGGTTTGAATTATTACTTGGCGTATGTTTGATTTATGCGTTTAATTTTACGTTGAACATTCATGGTTTCAAACCATAGATTGGCACATTGGTATATTATCATTCACCGTTTAAATCTTGGGATGGCCGAATTTTTTGGTTCATGTTATGATTGATGGAACATCGTTGTACTCTACCATTAATGTTCTGCATGGCAGTGAACTAACCCACCACCTTCGCATGCGCATATTGATTTTCCTCCCCTTTCATCGTTCTCAGCTGTTAGCCCAAATGATTTTGCTCCTGTGTGTTTATCCAAACCCTACCATGCGCCCGCACCATGGCTCTCGTCGTAAGAGCTGAACCCAATGGTGGCCAGGCATTGTTGATGTTCGATAGTGCTTACAGTGACCTTGAGGAATTCGGATGGCTCCCGTTCATACGAAATTTTGATGGCTATAACCCTTGTGTGGCTCGGCAATTTGCATTAACCTTTGATGGCTGTCGAGCCAAGGTTGGGGATGTGCAATTGGAAATTGATGAGAAATTTCTCAGTTTAGCTATCGGTCTGCCTGCTGTCGGACAGAAATGGTCAAAAAATTGCAAAGTGGAAGATGTCCTATGGACATTACTCTTCCAGTCACGAAGGGTGAACTCTTGCGACAAAGGTTTGCCCGCGAATATGCTAAAGAAATGATGGCATGACTTTTTGATGATAACCAAGCAGTTCATTACCTGCGAGGGCAGGTATGGTTTTGTTTTCTTATATCACCTTCGGCTACTTATGGTTTTCATGGGCTATGAGCTGAATATGCCTTACTACCTGCATAGGAGTCTGTTTAAAATGTCTAAAAGATATAAGAGGAACCAGGCCGATAACAGCCTATTTCATTTTGGGTTAATTAAAATGCTTGTGGTTTGTCATTTGGGGTTACGCCGAGACTATTGGAATGACTTTCTTTTTCGAAATAATTTTGAGGACTCAATCCCACCACAGGTTGACAAACCTGTGTTGAGCGAGAGAAATTCAGTACCCCCTGTGCCTTACAGTGCTCTGTTACCTAAACCCCTACCCGACTCGCCTAAACCCCTACCCAATTCTGTCACCCAGGATGTGGAAAATGTTAAACCCGCGGCTAAAAGGCCTAAGGCCAAACCTATTGTGAATTCTAAAGGCAAGAAGAATGCCCGGTTAATCTCTCGCATGGCAAGAAACAAACCGAGGCCTCCTGTCAACCCTGACCCTATCATGGTGAGCGAAGATTCTGACTCTGAGGTGGAACGTTACCTGGCAAGTGAGTACCCCTATTCTGAAGGTCTGTGTGATAAACCCGCATACGATTTTGTCAAAAACCTACCACCTTTCTTGCAAAATGATCCTAATTTTCTCGGCATCAAAATTCCTTGTGAAAACCCCGGTGACTCTTCAAAACCCCCTCCTGTTATATCCGAACCAGCTGCTCCACCATGTGATCAGTGTGGCTCATGGTTAGAAAGGTATTACCTCGACGTGCCAATGCTGCAGTCCAGAATTCATGCTCTGGAGGATCAAGTTGCAAAGCTCACCAGTCAAAAGGCAAAGATGCCATCCACTGATAAGAAACAGCGAACAACAGGTTCGATTTTGTTTAAGAACGTGGAGTCGGCTACAGTGGTCGTCAATTCAAAATTGGCATAGCTCAAGCAACCTCAATGGTATGATTATCACCTGTTTATATGATAGTCCCACAGCTCTGTTTACACCGTGGATTTGCTTTGTCACATAAGCATGCATTATTGTATATAATTTTGCTTTGATAAATCGAATTTCGTTACTGTTTTAAGTTTCGATTGGATTTGGCTTTGATTCGATTGATCGTGGGATAGATTTGATTGTTTTAATTTAGCTTCAATTGAATACTCTGTCGATTATTTTCTAAACACAGGTC
>JASDQU010102085.1:55109-68453 GCA_032191745.1 Picea mariana | reverse complement strand
TATATATATATATATAATGAACCACTGAAAATCCATTTTAACTTCGAATCTATTATGCACAAAGAGGGATCAAGTCTCTCGGAGTGAAAAAAATGTTTGGATCTCAAGGGATTTGATCCCTCTCAGTGCATGATAGAGCTAGAGTTAAGATGAATCTATGCTAGTATAAATATTAGAAATTCAAATTGCATTGTGTGTGAGAGAGAGAGATGCTAGTATAAATGTTAGAAATTCAAACTGCATTGTGCGTATTTTATGGCTAGTAATAAGTTTGTCTAAATATTAAAATATAATTATGTATGTGAAAAAGTAATGCATTCATTAGATAATTTGTTAAGTTTATAACTACAATATTTGATGGTTTAATTTTATGTCCTATAAGTCATCTTTGAGTTATTGTTAATATTTATGTAATATTCATAATAAAAAAATTTTACTATTATAATAACTTATTTATATTGAGATTTGATTTTAAATTAATTTTATCATCCTTAATTCTTAGTTTTTAAATTGTGTATTTATGAAATAAAACACAATCCATTATACACATTACCAAGAGCATACATATATCATTGAACAAATGTCATTTATTAAGACTATGAGTATTTACTAATATGTTATATTGTAAGACTATGAGTATTTACTAATATGTTATATTGAAGATTTGTATAATTCAATTTTGTATTGCATTATAGCTTTAAATCAAGTATGAAGGAAATAATTTGGTAACCATTGTTGAAATAGGAACATGTGTTTGATTTGAATTTTGTTCCAGTTATAGTATGATTAATGATTATGTTTTAACGAAATAATTAAATTTGAAAATGTGTATGTTTTTTAAGATATTTAACAAAATAAATTTTATTGTTAATGTTCTTAAAAAAATTTAAAAAAAAACATTGTTTATGTTTACTCAATTTATCAATCAATATACATATATAGCATTTCATATTATTAAGAATAGCATAGTATAAATAATGAATTCAAAGGTTTTCGGGCCTTTGAAGCAACCCATGTTTAAAGAAATATAAAAATTTCTAAATCATACTCAATTTTATTTGTTTGATTAAAATTTAAAATCTAAAATTCTTATAATATTAAGCATGTGCTAATTTTTTTTTAATGATGTTTTTAATAATTGTGTTATAACTATCACTTTTGTTATGTCAATTTTGACTCTAATAAGAGTGGTTTGGTTAACCTTGATCTTGTGCGTGATGTGATTACCAGAAATAGTTTTCTAACCTATGGTATTGGGTGGTCTATTTGTTTGATATAAAATTCAATTTTTTTTTATAGCTTTTTAACCATTCTTTTAACACTCAACATGTGCTTCACCATTTTAACAATATTTTCAATAAACTAATTATAGTTATCACTTAGTGGTTAGGTTAACAACTTAATGTTGATTCCACCCATGATGGATTTACCAATAGTTTTTGAGACCAAAATATTGGGCAGCCCATGGTATTTGATCTAAAAACACTTATTTAAAAGCTTGGTATATTCAAGTGGTGAAATTGGTTAGGGAGAATAAAAATATATTTAAATGCTAGGTTTTCAAATTAAAATTTTTTATGGTAAATCCCTTGTGCATGTATTTGTTAAAATTTATATGT
Organism: Picea mariana; assembly: GCA_032191745.1. Taxonomy (NCBI): domain Eukaryota; kingdom Viridiplantae; phylum Streptophyta; class Pinopsida; order Pinales; family Pinaceae; genus Picea; species Picea mariana. The sequence continues at coordinate 66,834 of JASDQU010102085.1, read as the reverse complement.
TTACTTTATATTTATTGTGTTTTTTAATAAGTGGTCATTTTAATGGTCAATTTTATCTTTTTCTATTATTAAAAAAAAAACAATTATTTAGAAAAAATACAAGTGTCATTTTAATTATTTCAATAATAAAAAAAGTCAAAAAATACTTCATTATATTTACAAAATGTTATATTCTTCTCAAATTATCTAACTCTGAACACACTAACAATGAAATCCATACTATAAAAGACATGTATACTATAAAAGACATGTATGCAATTATTTTGTTTTAAATAGCAATACAGTAATCATTATTTATTTTGTTGCATCACATCCATTAGAATCAATATTTACCGCACTTTATTAATATGAAGCTTCCAAATGAGGCCATAAGATAGGTAAATCCCATGGCTTTAAAAATTACATTTCAAATTTTGTAAGAGCATCATCACAAATGCTTTTTCCATAGACTTCCCAATAAACATCTTAAAAACAAAAACAATTTCAAATCAAATAAAAAGAGAATGTTTATCTTCTAAAAATAGATTAGAACTCAATTTCAAATTGAATAAAAAAATACACTTAAAGTATTAAATTATGTGCATGTTTCTAACGAGATTAGTTGGTACAAACGGGATTAGTTCGTACAAATGGGAAATATGTTAGAATTCAATTTCAAATTAAATAAATAAATAAAATGCGCTTAGAGTTTTAAATCTTGTGCATGTTTTTAATAAGAATAGAATAGTCGTGCATGTTTTTAAATGGGTCTATGTTTTTAATATTAAATTTGTCTATTTCAACTTGGTTTGATTTTATTTTTTTATTAAATTTGATTATATATGTTGGTAATTAATTAATGGTAATGTTAAATTTTTAAAGTAAAATAATAAAAAAAAAAGATAAAGTAAAAGTTGATAATTTTTTTATTTTTCGTTTTTATTGTTTTATTTAATTTTTTAACATTGTCATTAATTACAATGTTTGAAAGTGCTTCTAATCTCATGACATTATATGGAATAAGTAGAATTTCATATCTCATTTAAAATTTTACTTAAGGATTTTAGGATTAAAAGGATTGCAACATTTTTATTGGATCTATAAATATGGGATTAAAATTTAATTAAAAGTACCAAAATCTTTATATACCATTATGTTGGTGGTATTAATTGTTGAACTCCTCTTTTATAACCTTAACAAAAATATATATTTTACTTAAATTAAAATAATTAATTAAATAGATTAATTTTTTTCTAAATTGAATAATACAATTGAATAATACAATCCATGGTGAATCCAAATCCACTCTATATCAATTTCTATACATAAAAGATAATAATGACAAAACGAACCTACCCCATGATACTCCACCATTATCTATGAAAACTAATATTTAAATATTATTTTATACAAATAGTCATCCTCTAGCCATTCCATAAGAGCTTCCATATGTTCTTCGTCTTGTAAGTTTAAAATAAAAAACTTCTCAAATAAACTATATAGTCAAAACGTGCTTGCTTAATTTGATAATTTTTTATTTCTGAAATAAATTATATAGTGAGATTGTTTCTTTCTAATAAGCTACTAAAACTGATAAATAGATTTCATACATTTCAATAATCATAATTTAGTTTATAGTGAAAACTTCCAATTAAATATTAATAAGTTTATCTCAATATAAATTGAATGTTTTAAAACTGATAAATAGATTTTATACATTTCAATAATCATAATTTAGTTTATATAAATTGAATGTTTTAAAACTGATAAATAGATTTTATACATTTCAATAATCATAATTTAGTTTATAGTGAAAACTTCCAATTAAATATTAATAAGTTTATCTCAATATAAATTGAATGTTTTAAATTGGTAATTTACAATGAATTATAAGTTTATATAAGTATTAATATAAAAATAAAAATAGATTTCATAAATTTCAATAATTATAATTGAAAACTTTCAATTAAATATTAATAAGTTTATCTCAATATAAATATAAATTGAATGTTTTAAATTGGTAATTTACAATGAATTTATAAGTTTATATAAGTATTAATATAAAAATAAAAATAATACTACATATCTCTTTATTTTGATGAACAAATTAATTTTCTTTATAAAAGAAAATTGAGAAAAACTAATCAACAATTTGACCCTCAATAATATGGAAAACAAATTGGATATCAAACCTATCAAAGAGGAAATGAATAAGCTAATCAAACTGGACCATGAGCATAACAGACCTCATAGTTTTTGGTATAAAAGAAAACAAGAGGAGGATAAGCTAGAAATAGTAAAAGAAGAATTAAATAATAAATCACAATTTGATACAACTTACCTCATAGAAGCAAAGAGGCTAGGAAAAATAATTGATCACAAAGATAGGTTGATCTTAGTAAATTGTAATGACCATAAATATAGCATACTTAGTAAATCTTCGAGCTTAAAAGGGTCAAGAATATATTAAATGGAGACCTCATTCTCGAAGACCAAGCTGAATTAAGGAAGGAAGTTCAAAAGGTAAAAGAAGCCAGGAAAGAAGGAAAATGGGAAATAATTAGAAATCGAAAAGCTATTGTTAGGGATAGAGACCATAAGGATAATGATAAATAGGAATTTGGGACACTCGGGATCCTTTTTTGGAACTATCGTGGCTTTCCATGGTGCAAAGGTCCTATGATAAGTTGGATCCCGAGTGATATTAATATTATCTATCTAGTTGAAACTTGGGAGCATGAGTAGTCTAAGGTCCTTAACATAGAAGGATTTGTCTTATGGTCAGCATGGAACAAAAAATCCCACCATAGAGGGATAGGAGGCATAGCTTGTTATATTAGAAAGAGCATTTCTCCTCACATTCAGCTTCAGAAGATTGACCCTCTCAATCAATACATTTGGACAGAAATTTCAGACACCAATGCTAAGAATATGTATATAGCAATTTGTTATTTTGCACCTATTAATTCTACTTTTTATAAGAAAAACAATCTAGATAATAATTTTCCCTATAATAATTTAGAACAAGATATTTATAGTTTGAAAAATGAAGGTAATATCCTCTTGCTAGGAGACTTTAATGCTAGGACTGCAACTAAACAAGCTACAATTTTAAACAATGACTCCAACCGTAATCTTTTATGGCTAGATGAGGACCTTGTTTTATCTAATAGCTACAAAAGAAGCTCTGAAAACATAATTGAGAATTTGTTTGGTACTGAGTTGGTCAAGCTCTACAGCTCTCAAGACCTAATAATTTGCAATGGAGTAATGAAGTGGCCAAACTCTAACCAAATGACTTGTATTCATGGGCTAGGTAGTAGTGTTGTAGATTATGTGATATTTGATATCCYTGTTTCCAACCAAATAGCAACTTTTGACCTTTTAAATGACCATGAGCCTGACTTTGATCATAAACTTTTAACTCTAACTCTAAACGTTTCCATGCATAGGAGCGTCATTGAAGAGAATTCTGATAATCAAAGGAATTTGCACTTTGACAAAAGTAAAGTTGACATTTTCTTAAAGGATTTAAATAGTAAATTAAATCTCCTAACTTATAAGGACAACATTGAAGAACTCTATCATAATTTTACAACTACCCTTTCCACTTCTATTAACAAGTTCTCTTTCGAGGTGTCATATAAAAAGAATAATAAAACAACCAACCCTTGGTATGATAAAGAATCTAAAATTGCTAAGAAATCCATATGGGATGCTTCTAATGGATCCTTAAAACTCGATAAGATCAATACGTACAAAGCCCTAATTAAAAGGAAAAAAAGGTACTATATCAATAAAAGGCAAAAACAACTTTCACAACTATACAAGTTGGATCCTAAGAAGTTCTGGAGCCAAATTCTAAAACGCAATATTAAAGAAAATAATAGGATTCCCTTAAGGGACTAGAATTCCTACCTTAAAAGTCTTTACAAGTTCCCTAATTACATGGACACCATTCCTATTATCCCTACAAAGGTAGAAGTTTTTTCTTTAGATGACATAGAGTTCGGGGTAAAGCGGCTTGCAAATGGGAAAGCTAAGGACATTGAAGGCTACCAAGCTGAAATTTTTAAAATCGGAGGACCAATCCTTATCCCTCACATACACAATCTCTTCAATTTAGTAAACAAGTAGGGCTTCCCTAAACCCTGGACGCAAAGCCTCATTGCTCCTATTTTTAAAAATGGGGATAGAAACATTCCCTCTAATTATAGGACCATTATGATTAGCCCGATTTTAGCCAAGCTTTATGGAATTATTTTGGAAAAGAAGATTAGCCTTTGGCTAGAAAGTCACGGTAAAAGAGCTAAAGGCCAGGCCAGGTTTAGGAGATATCATTCAACTGTGGACCATCTTGTTACCTTTAGGATCATTGCAGAGGAGTTCTGTAATACTAAAACCAATATTTTTTGTTGTTTTGTTGACTTTAGAAAAGACATGGTTCCTAGGAAAAATCTTTGGAATAGGTTGGAAGAGATAAAAGTGTCTCTCGAGTTGAGGGTTGTTGCAATAAGGATGTATGAGAACGTTATTGCTAAGTTTAAAAGCACTGAGGGCTGGTCAAAAGAGATTAACTGCAATATCAGAGTCAAATAAGGTTGTCCCTTGTCCCCTACCCTTTTTGGCATATACATTGACAAGTTAGAAGATTGCTTGGAAAAAGCAGGTTGTGTCAGCCCTACTCTCACAGGTATAGTCATCAATCTTCTTCTTTATGACGATGATATCGTTCTTATGGCAAGGAGTCCCCGTGATCTTGAAAACCAACTAAGAATCCTCAAGGAGTTTTGCTCCAATAAGGGTATGATTGTTAATATTGATAAGACTAAGGTCATGATTATTAAATCCAATAAGATCCCTTATGATACCTTTGTATATGAAACAACAACTTGGAGGAATTGACTTCATACAAATATCTTGGAATTGATATTCACCACAAGCTCAATTGGAATTATATCATTGAGAAAAGGATTATTGGGGGATGGAAATCTTATTATGGGCTTGAAAACAATTGTAAATCAGTTGATCTTTGGAGTTGGGATAAGAAGAAAATCCTCTTTGAGACTCTTGTTACACATGTTATTCTTTATGGATGTGAAGTTTGGGGCTGTAGTATCTCTCGTGAATCCTGGAGAAAGATAGAGCAAATACAAAAGAATTTTATAACCTATAATCTCAAAATTAAAGGAAATACGCCCTATCTCATCCTCCTCTTAGAAACAAGCATCTCCCCCATTGAGAGCATGGCTATGACTAGATACCTAATGTATAAGAACAAATTAAACAACATGGAAGACAAGCAGCTTCCTAAAATTGCTTCAAAATCAAGTCATAACCACCATCGACTCAAACGAGGATAGCATAAAGATGTCCGGTCTTGGCTAAACTATTGAGGAATCATGGAAGACACAATTTTGCAGAATAAAGATACTATTAAAAAAAACATCAAATCAAAATTTAAGGAGAAAATGTGGTGTGATACAGACTTAGAGGAAAAAAGAAAATTAAGGTATTATAAGGATGTAATCAACCCTAATCTAGAAGATCAAAATTATCTATCTGTTTTGCCAAGTGTAAAGAAAAAAATAAGCATTGCTAAGATAAGAATAAATTCTCACGAGCTCCATAGTGAAACTGGGCATTGGTCAATTCTTAAAACATCATGGGATGAAAGAGGGTGTCACCTTTGTGACACTAAGAAGGTTGAAGATGAAAAGCACTTTCTCTTAGATTGTCCAGCCTATACCCATATTAGATCTCATTTTCAAAATATTTGTCACACTACCAACCTTTCTAATCTCTTAACTCAACAAAAGTATGGTGATCTTGGAAAGCTTCTCTTAATGTTTTTCGAGCACAGAAACAAAATTCTAAAGAATCGCAAGTAATCACTTACCCATTCTAAAGAATCACATGTAATCACTTACTCTCTTAAAGTTCAATAGACCAATTCAATCTTAGTAGACGTTAATCATCATCATCATCTAAATATTAATATAAATATAATATTAAATATGTTTATTTTGATGAACAAATTATTTTTCTTGTATAAAGCAAAAATGAGAAACAAATTGCATAGATTAACTATCATAGAATATAAATTGCTATTAATTAATTACAGTTTTCTTTTTTAATGATATAGTTATTAATTGTAATATTTTTTAAATCTATTTTGTTATTTATTATTATCTTTTTAAGTGTTATATTTATATATAAATTTATTAATTATATTTAAAATTTTATTTAAGTGAATACCTCATTCTTTTTCCTTTATTTTTTCGACCTCTTTTATATATTAGAAATTTTCTTCTCCTTTGATTTTCTGATTTTGTAATAAACTATAAACCTCTTCAACACTTACATGTAGAATTAATAACCGCGTAGATCTCAGGCTCCGGATTAAGTACACTACATTCATGAGTAAATGAAGAGGTGAGATGACTTTAACCCTTTCATTTAAGTAAATCAAATAATATAGAAGAGTCTTCTAAGGCAATATAATTCCTTTTAATCTTTCAAAGGAATTTGAATGAAATGAATAAACACTTGAGCGATCTGAACATACTAAATTTTTTATTGAAAAAGCTTTAATAGTATATTTCACAAATTGTAAATGTTTCCTAACTAGTATAAATTTGAAATTTAAAGTCGTGTTTATATTCAAAATTTCATTTATTCATTTGCACAATTTATTTGTTTGCTTCCCATAAAATCTAATATTTATAATCATCAAACATTTTGATTTGCATTTGGTGTATGGAAATTCAAAATGATAATTGGAAGATTTTTTACCTTTCCAAAAATTTGGTGCCTTCTTTTGTTAACTCGAATCCTAATGCGAACGCTCGTTTTCCCAAGGTTTGTTCCTCCCAGCTTGGAGGGACAGCTCCTTCAAAATTGACATCCATAGCAAAATGTGATCGTCATGGCAGTATTTGGTACGAGGGATGATTGCATCTCACACCCGGCTTCTTTTAAGAGGTAAAATAGTCAACTGTGCCTCCTCAAAGAGGTGGGATGGTTGCATCTAACACTTACCTTGTATTTTAGTGGTTTAACATGTAAAACCTAATTCTTTCAAGACGGAAGATATTTGCATCTTGCACAAGTGTTCCAAATTGTCTTTTTCCAAACGAAAATTTGTCAAACTTGTTTTTTGCTTCTTCTTAGAGAGGTTTGTTGTTCAAACGTATTATTCTTAGAGGTAGGTTTGTTCTTCAAACTTATTGTTAGTTGCACAGCTGAGGACGTTTTGCACAGCTGAGGACGGGTTCACATCACCTTAGATGTGAGACCGGTAGGTGGAGGGTACCCAAGGAAGTTTGGGAGAAAAGAACTTGCATATTTTGCAATAAGGGTGTGGTGGAGACGGAGTGGCACTTTGTCATGGACTGTGCATCCTACGAGGATATCCACAGTTAGTATGAAAACAACTTAAAGGTCGACAACATGCACCAGCTATTTGACGGGGATAAGATCAACTAGATTGTTAGTCTTCTAGTCAAGATTCACAGCAGAAGATCTGACATTGAAAACTGTGTGAAGATGAGTTAGGGATGTTATTTTTTTGGTCCCTTAGGTTGTCCAGCCTCGTGGACATCATTAAAATCAATCATTCATTGATTTCAAGATGTAAGTTGATCCCCCTATCTCTTCTAAGAGGTTGGATATCACCTGTGTTGAGAGGTAGGATGTTCCCCCCTACAAGGCATGATTTCCCCCCGATAATTGGTACGTAGGTTGTTTTCCATGTTATCTAACAAGGTAAAATGTTGCCCATGTTACAAGACAAGTTATTCTCCATCCTACATCTTATATGTGGGTGGTAAAACTTGATTCACCCCTAGGGAAAGTTGTTTAGCCTTTTATTGGTTTACCCAAAATTATCACCCTCTTCTTCTTAATCATTCCTACTTCTTTCAAGGTAGGTTTCTTCTCTCCCTTACTTTGAGAAGCTTCTTCTCCCCTTTGAGGGAAGGGATGATTTCCCTTAGTAGGTTTGTCTAGATTTCCCACTTTATCCTCTTATTTACCCTTTCCATGTGCACGACAAGTGGCTTTTATTTTCCATATCTCTCCCTACTCCCCTCAAGGTAGATCTCACTTGAATTCTCTTCACCCACTAGGAGAAATCTAATAACAATATCCTTAAGATGTTATTTGTCTATTAGGTACACGTATAGTGTACCTATCGCAAGCATATGTTCCATTTTAAATGAAATTGAACCCTTTTCATAATGTTCTCTGAATGTTTATGTATAACATCATTGGCACTCATGTAAGTGCATGCATGATCTCTCTTCAAAGACACATTCTTAATGTTAATGTATAACATCATTGGCATTCATGTAAGTGCGTGTATGATCTCTCTCACAAACACATTTTTGCACGTTACTTTTTAGTCTAGTTAATCCTTACATGATTATTGACCTTTGGATGATGCGTTAATACACTAACCCCCATCTTGTTGGGTATGTGTTATATTCTTTGCACGACTAGCTTTAGTGCCTGCTACGTTGCGTCGGGCGTGCAGGGGGGTTTGAGAGGGGCAACCCTCGAGAAAAAAAAAAAATCCTCATGAAAAGTGTTGCATGTTTGCCTCGTTTTTTGTTTTGCCTCGATTTTTGTGTCCATTGTTGGGTGGTTTTTCGGCACATGGTTTTTGTCGATGGTTTTCTATTTCTGGTTAAGGAATTGGAGTTGTTGACTGATCCAAGTCATTGGGTTAGGGTTTCGGATGTCATTAGCTACTATATGTCTATTGTATTGTAAACAATGTATCACTATGAATGAATATAGAATATGTTGATTTCCCCGTTTTGGGTTTCCAGGAGAAAAATCTCTATGTAATGTGTGTATTTGCCATTGTATATTTTATGTTATTTTATTGAAAATCTATTTGCAGTAAAATATTGTGCAAGGTTAAAATCTACATTTGGTATCAGAGCTTTGTTGGTTTCAGGGGGACGCCTTTGTTGTCAAGGGTTTGGCTCGGGACTGTGATAAGCCTTGTTACAGTGAGAGATCTGTGGTATTGATTTTTCAAGTGAAAATAAATGGCGAGCAGTTCGAAAATGGAGAGCGAGAAGTTTAATGGGTAAATTTTTGAGTTGTGGAAGCTCAAGATGGAAGATCTGTTGGTGGACAAAGATCAGTGGATCGTGGTGGATCCAAGTACTGCACCTACAGGAACTTCAGTAGATGATTGGAAAAATTTGGATCGGAAGGCGAAGAGCACAATCCGACTGTGTCTCTCAAATTCAGTATTATTGAATGTGTCAGAGGAAGCTACAGCCAAAGATTTATACAATAATTTAGGGAAGTAGCATCAGACTAAGTCCCTAGTAAATAAACTATTGCTGAGAAATAAGTTGTATAACTTGAAGATGAGAGATGGAGACTCAATGGCAAAACATTTGAACGCCTTCAATACATTGGTAAGTCAGTTAGTATTTGTTGAGATTAAAATTTCAAATGAAGATAAGTGTATCAGTTTACTGTGCTCTTTACCAGACTCATGGGATAGTCTAGTTTTGGCCATAGGTAGTAATACAACTACCTTGAAGTTTGATGAAGTGGTCTCATCTTTGTTGTCGGAGGAGATGAGACGGAAGAACATGGAAGGACAAAGCACAGATGCATTATTTGCAAGAGGACACTCCTAGAAAAGAAATAGATCTAAGTCTCCCGGAAAGTTTGTAAAGGTATGTTGGAGATGTGGAAAAGAAGGGCACTACAAGAAGCAATGTAGATACAAAGTTGAGAAAAAGAAGGGATCTGGAGAATCTCCTTCTCCAGAAGAAAATACCTCCAAGGAAGAAGGAGGGGATGTGTACTTGATTTCTTCAAGCAAACATGCAGATCATGAGGCATGGTTGGTTGACTCAGGTGCATCCTTTCATATGACTCCCCACAGGGAGTGGTTCTGTGAATATGAAAGGTATGATGGAGGTAATGTTTTCCTAGGTGATGACTCGACAACCAGAATCATAGGTCAAGGAAAAGTCAAGTTGAGGCTCCTAGATGGAAGGATAAGAACACTACCTAGTGTTCTGCACATCCCAGGATTGGCCAGAAATTTGATTTCTATAAGCAAAATGGACGATGCAGGGGTAAAAACAATATTTGAAAAGGAAACTTGCAGGATGGTTTGAGGAGCAATGATGTTGTTGAAGGGAGTTAGGTTTGGAACTCGGTATAAGCTGCAAGGAAGCACTATTAGTGATGGGTGTAATAGTTCCATTGTTATTGATACTGGAGTTGAAGAAGAAAGAACTCCTACAGTCTCCGGAGAAAAGGTTATGTTGTGGCATCAAAGACTGGGGAAATCGGAGAAAAAGGTCTTCGACTACTACATGGTAAAGGTATGGTTGAAGGTATGTCTAACTGCTCTATGGATTTTGATTTCTGTGAACACTGTGTATATGGGAAGCAGAATCGGGTAAGATTCCCCTCTGGTGTAACGAAGGCAGAGGGAATTTTACAGCTAATTCACAGTGATGTGTTTGGACCTGTGTCGATTCCATAATTGGGAAAATCTATGTACTATGTCTCATTTATAGATGACTTATCGAGGAATACTTGGATATATTTTCTCAGGAAGAAATCTGAAGTCTTTGACAGGTTTAAAGAGTTTAAGGCTCTTGTTGAGAATCAAATAGAGAAAATAATTAAGGTGTTGAGGACAGATAATGGTGGAGAGTTATGCGGGAATGAATTTGAATAATTATGTAAGAAGTGTGGTATAGCAAGGCAAAAGACTACTCCATATACACCTCAACATAATGGAGTTGTAGAAAGGATGAACAAGACAATGATGGAAAAATAAAGGTGCATGCTCAGTGGTGTCGAGTTAGGACAATAATTCTGGGCAGATGATCCAGGTGGATATCGGTGGCCACCCACCTTTTCCAAATGGCTCAAAACAGTTTTCTGGCCATTTTGGCAATTTACTATTTTTAGCAGGTTTTAACTTCCGGGGCCATTTTGAGGGTCCAAATGAAGGTTTTTTGAGATCGAGGTTCTCAATGATATCTGAAGGCATGATTGAGCCTCCAAAATGAATCTCCTCGACAGTATCTTTCCAACGAGCTATCACATGCCTAAAACGGAGATCGTATGCAAAAGTTACGACCCCGGGAAGTTGATGCACCAACTTACCCAAACGGGGCCCACATGACTTTTGGCGCTTCATCTCCCAGGGTTAGGTTTTTGGATGTCTAGGAATTTTGGCATTCTCGTTTATTGTAAAAAGGGCCTTCAGAGCCTCATTGTAATGATCTTCTTGCGAATGCGAGTAGCCGTCACATCTCTTCTCAGAGATAAGCTGCCACCATTCTAGCAAGTCTTTCACTCTGTATTTTTACAGTGTCTGTACATTTCTCTGATTAATAGAAATCGTGTATTACTGTATATCTATGTTTATGGTTGTATCTATGATACATTTCTGTTATATTATTGAATATCTGCAATATCTCTGTGCATATCTTTATTATATCTCCGCTCTCATTTCATGCCGAAAATAATCTGGATCAGTGGTATCAGAGCAGGCTACTCTTGATCATTTTTCAGTGCATGTCCCCGACGAGGTCTAAGTATAGCAAGTTGGGTCTCGAGCTTGTCTCTCTCGAGGACAATCACTCTCGCACACCCAAGAAACCCTCAATGGCGGAAGAAAAGAAAAACGATGGAGCAGACGATCCTATCAGTCTGTTGCTTGAGCAAGCTCTCACGCGACAGAGGG
>JASDQU010102085.1:44207-55009 GCA_032191745.1 Picea mariana | reverse complement strand
AATGTTTTTCCCTCTCCCCCGGGAACTCAACACAATGGAGACCATTTCTTCCTAAGGAGGGAGGATTGATCCAGGTGTATATCGGTGGCCACCCACCTTTTCCAAATGGCTCAAAACAGTTTTCTGGCCATTTTGGCAATTTACTATTTTTAGCAGGTTTTAACTTTCGGGGCCATTTTGAGGGTCCAAATGAAGGTTTTTCGAGATCGAGGTTCTCGATGATATTTGAAGACATGATTGAGCCCCCAAAATGAATCTCCTCGACAATACCTTTCCAACGAGCTATCACATTCCTAAAACGGAGATCGTATGCAAAAGTTACGACCCCGGGAAGTTGATGCACCAACTTACCCAAACGGANGGCCATTTTGAGGGTCCAAATGAAGGTTTTTCAAGATCGAGGTTCTCGATGATATTTGAAGACATGATTGAGCCCCCAAAATGAATCTCCTCGACAATACCTTTCCAACGAGCTATCACATTCCTAAAACGGAGATCGTATGCAAAAGTTACGACCCCGGGAAGTTGATGCACCAACTTACCCAAACGGAGCTCACGTGACTTTTGGCGCTTCATCTCCCAGGGTTAGGTTTTTGGATGTCTAGGAATTTTGGCATTCCCGTTTATTGTAAAAAGGGCCTTCAGAGCCTCATTGTAATGATCTTCTTGCGAATGCGAGTAGCCGTCACATCTCTTCTCAGAGATAAGCTGCTACCATTCTAGCGAGTCTTTCACTTTGTATTTTTACAGTCTCTGTACATTTCTCTTATTAATAGAAATCGTGTATTACTGTATATCTATGTTTATGGTTGTATCTCTGATACATTTCTGTTATATTATTGAATATATGCAATATCTCTGTGCATTTATTTATTATATCTCCGCTCTCATTTCGTGCTGAAAATAATCCAGATCAGCAGAGGCAGTGGGTATTGCATGTTACCTGGTCAACAGATCACCCTCATCAATATTGGATTACAAGACTCCACAAGAGGTATGGACTGGTAAGAAACCTTCTCTTACACATCTCAAGGTATTTGGCTATGAGGCCTATGTTCATGTTCCAAAGAAAAATAGGAGTAAGCTAGATAAGAAGGTTGAAAAGTGTATCTTTATTGGGTATAAAAATGGTCTCAAAGGTTATAAGATTTGGAAACCAGAAACTAAGAAGATTGTGTATAGCCGAGATGTGGTATTTAGATAAATGAAGGATGTTGTTAAACAGAAATTCCTACCAAGTAAGGAAGAACCAAAGAAAATAGAGTTTGATTTAAATGATGATGAATCAAACTCTACAGAAGAACAAGAATCAGAAGAAGAAGATCTTCATATTCCAGTATTGAGGATATCGGTTCGAGAAAGAAGGATATCGGAAAGGTATACTCCATCTGATTTCCATTCAAATTTTGCTTTGTCTATTACTAATGATGATCTTAGAACTGTCAGAGAGGCAGTGGATTCAAAGGATGGAAAGCTCTGGAAAAATGTCATGGATGAAAAAATGGCATCCTCGGATAAGAATGAGGCTTGGGATCTAGTAGAGTTGCCTACTAGAAGAAAGCCCATTGGCAGCAAATGGGTATTTAAAAATAAGTTGAATGCAGAAGGCAAAGTGGAAAAATACAAAACTCGATTAGTAGCAAAGGGTTATTCCCAGGTTGAGGGAATTGATTTTGGTGAGATTATTTCTCATGTTGCCAAGTTAACTTCTATAATAGTTGTGTTATTTGTTGTTGTTGCATTTGATTTTGAAGTAGAACAGATGGATGTGAAGACAGCATTCCTACATGGGAATCTGGAAAAAGAAATTTATATGAAGCAGCCAGAAAGTTTTGTTGTGAAGGGAAAGAAGGAGCTGGTATGCAAGCTGAAAAGTCTATGTATGGTTTAAAACAATCACCAAGGATGTGGTATCAAAAATTTGATACTTATATGTTGGTATTTGGCTTCACAAGAAACAAAGAGGATCATTATATATATTTAAAATTAATTGGTGATCATTTGATTTATTTGGTCTTGTATGTGGATGACATGTTGTTGATAGGAAACAACAAGGAGATTATCTAGGATGTGAAAACTCAGTTGTCCTCTAAATTTGACATGAAGGATCTCAATGCTTCAAATTTCATTTTGGGCATGGAAATTAAAAGAGATCAGAAAAATAGGAAACTCTGGTTAAATCAGAGAAAATATGTCGAGACAATATTGCAGAAGTTTAATATGCAGGAATGCAAATCGGTCAAGGTCCATATTCTTGTTGATGTAAAGTTATCTACGGATCAGTCCCAAGACACATGAAAATGAGGACATGTATCGTGTTCCATATGCGAGTGAAATTGGCAGTTTGATGTATGCAATGGTCTATACTTGATCCAAAAAGATCTTTTAAAGACTATGGTTAAGTTTTAAAGCATGAGTTCATTAACCATTTAAGAATTGAATAAAGAGGAAGAATTAATAATATAACATGGCAGCCATAATAAGAAATTCAGATCTGAAAGTAAGCACAAAGAATCAACAAACCATAACAGCAAAGTTGTTAACGGAGTTCGGCAAGGTCGCCTATGTCTCCGGGCCTTTGTCTTAGTGGGTGAAGCTTTCTTATTTCTCTTAAATGCTTCAAAAGTACATCAAAAAAGTGTCAAATGAATTACAAACTGGTTTGGTTGTGTTCTGCTCTACCTCAAGAATTCAACACAACTGATGGCACTGAAAAAGGCTGAGCATAGCTCCCGGAATTGACTCACAAAGTTCCTCTCATCAATGGCTTCCCTACATAAAAATGTCTTTGGCTTCACAATTCTACAGCATTTCTCATGTTCTGAACTTGTTTGGACTGTCAAAAACCTCTGGTGTATATAGATTCTGAGTTGGGGGTCGAAATCCAACTTCCCCCCAACTTTCTGGCCTCAAATTGGGCTCAGATCCCCTTCAGAGGGCCAAACATTCTCAAAAATCACTAAAAATCCACTAAAATAAGGGCAAAACCCAAAATTTGGCAAAAACTCTGCTTAAGCTCTCAGTTCGGGTGCGCACCCCCCTTATGTGGTCATATGAGGGCCATTTGGCCTAGTGCTAAGGGGCACACTTCCCTTAGCTGGAAAAGGTGCTTAAGTTTAAATTTCTGAAAAGTGGGTTTTTACTCTAAAGTAGTAATTCGCCCTTTGTGTCTAGCTCATTGTGCTTAAGTCATTTGAAGAGGCAAGTCATCGGATCAAATCCCATGGAGTCCAAAAATATAAATTTAACCTTTTTAATGCCTTGACCATGGTGACATGTGGCACCCTTGGATTGGACCATGTGTCAACCCATGGTTGGCCAATCTTTTTCCACATGGACTATCAATGCTTTGACACTTGTCATCATGAAACCTTGCCACTTGTCATGACCTAGTGATACCACATGTCATCACTTGATTGCTGCCACTTGTCGAAATTAGAATCTTCCATGTGTCACATGCTAAATATGCCACGTGTCCCTTGACCAGTTGACTTTTTAACTGTTTGACCCAAACTTCATATTGTGATAACTTTTGGATACGGACTCTGTTTTTCGATTTGTTTGCGTCGTCAGAAAGCTTACAACGAGAACTTCACGATCATGTTATTTTCTTGAGCATTCGAGAAATTTTATTTTTGAACCTCTCAAGATCCATTTGGATCACACCTCCCCACTAAGACTTTTTGGTCCTCCAAAAGGATATTAACCAATCATCAAGTGCAGAATAGGCCACTCCACTTGTTCTTTGTCTTTAAACTTTGTCATGTGCACCTACCTCATCAAGATCAATTGCAAAACAACCATGACAACTGACAGCATATTGTTAGCCACTTGTACTCTTTCACATCTTACTGAAGCCACTACCATCCATGTTGAAAACATTAGCAATGATAACATCAGAAACATCACTGCAAATGAGCGAATATGTTTGTAATACTTGCACGACATTAGCTTATCTTGAAGCAAAGTATGAATGAACTTTCATTCTACAATCATCTCATGTTCATGCTTAAGATCAATCATTTGATTTGACACAATTATAGGTGTGTTGCTTGCATAAGATGTCTTCCTTAATTGTTCCATTGTTTGAAGAGATTGATTTGTTTTTAAATGATGAGCATGTACAACATATTCATTGCCTTCTTTGATTAAGTGATATTGATTATGTTCCCTGTAGAAGATTGTTTTGTGATCATACAAATAAGAATTGCCTAAAACCATTCCACATTCATTGAGTGGCACCACATCACACGTTACATCATCCACAAACTTTGATGAAATTGCAAACTTTAAAGTGCATTGTTTTGTTATGTGCAATTTATGATTGTTGCTTATCCATTTAAATGAGTAAGGTTTATGATACATCTGAGTGTTTAATCCCAATTGTTTAACCACTTCCTCTAAAATCAAGTTAGATTGAAATCCACTATCTGTCAATGTGTCGACCTTAGTATGCTTCATTGTGACCCTTATGTGAAACAATTTACTTCTAGAATCATATCCATCACCAATTTTACTTGTCAAATCGACTACTGTGATTTTAGACTCATCACCCGAATCTGATTCCAACTCTGTTGGTCGTGTTGTTGTTGCAACTGTTTGCCTCCCTTTCCTCTCTTTGAACCACTTCGGTCTCTTCTCGGGATGCAATTGTCAGCAATGGTCATCATCATGTCCTTTCTTGCAATGCTTGCAAGAGAGCTTCTCTTCATTTCTTGTCACTGAATTTGTTTTCTTGCCATTCCCCTTCCTTTTGTCATCTTTTCTTGAAGACGATTCCCCTGATACACCAACCTCTGTTTTCCCTACCTCAATGTATGTTGCTTGAATAGAAACCTCATCAAGATTAGTAGGTCCAAACATCAATACAGTGTTATGAATGTGTGCAGGTAAACCTCCTATATACTTCATAAGAGTTTCTTGGGTATGTAATGGAATGTCTAACATTAATGCCATCTTACGAAATTCATATGTGTATTCTTGCACTGTTTGTCCATTTCTTAGTTTAATACCTTGCCACTCAATTAAAGCCTTCTCTTTATAACCCAAAGAATAATATTGTTTTTTAAGTGCAGAAACAAAACCTTGCCATGATGGAAATACATTACCCACTTGTTGCGTGCCATTTTGCAACTTGCTTTGCCCTTAGATGAGTGTTATGTCTGCAAGTCGAAGCGATGTCAATTTGATTTCAATTGCCTCATCCTTGATTTGTTGCACACTGCAATAAACTTCCATCTGTCTAACCCAGTGATCAAGCCTCTCTGCATTGACTTCACCATCATACATGGGTAATTCAAACTTCACATCAAGCTTAAGTAAAGCCATATCATGTTTATGTTTATGGGAATGTTTTCTTGCGGTGGATTTGGAACTTGTACTTGAAGAAGAAGAAGTTTATGGAGAAGGAGGAGGTTTAGAAGGATCTTCTCCTTCTTCACTTTTGGCTTTTGAAGATTCACCTAGAATCGACCTCTTTCGCTCCAAGTACTCATCATATAAAACCTTTATCATCTCCGACATGGCGAAGAAAGTCCCTCTTCCGATGTCATCTTCTCACTTTGAGAAGTTCTCTTTCTCGATCCAATCTCAGGATTCTCTTCAATAAGCTCGTCTTCACCACGATTCAGCTTTTCCCTGGTAATCATGCAAACTCAAAAACCAATCATCAACTTGCTCTAATACCACTTGATCTGAAAAAATCTTTTAAAGACTATCGTTAAGTTTTAAAGCATGAGTTCATTAACCATTTAGGAATTGAAAAAAGATGAAGAATTAATGATATAACATTGCAGCCATAATAATAAATTAAGAACTAAAAATAAGCACAAAGAATCAACAAACCATAATAGCAAAGTTGTTAATGGAGTTCGGCAAGGTCGCCTACGTCTCTGGGCCTTTGTCTCGGTCAGTGAAGCTTTCTTATTTCTCTTCTCTTAAATGCTTCAAAAGTACATCAGAAAAGTGTCAAATGGATTACAAACTGGTCTAGCTGTGTTCTGCTCGACCTCAAGAATCAAACACCACTGACGGCAATGAAAAAGGCTGAGCGTACTTCCCGGAATTGACCCACAAAGTTCCTCTCCTCAATGGCTTCTTGCATAAAAATGTCTTTCGCTTCACAATTCTACAGCATTTCTCATGTTCTGAACTTGTTTGAATTGTCAAAAACCTCTGGTTTATATAGATTATGAGTTGGGGGTTGAAACTTCCCCCCAACTTTCTAGCCTCGGATTGGGCTCAGATCCCCTTCAGAGGGCCAAAAATCCTCAAAACCCACTAAAAATCAGCTAAAACTCCACTAGAATTTGGCAAAAAATCTGCTTAAACCCTTAATTAGGGCGAGTGCCCCCCTTCTATGGTCATATGAGGGCCATTTGGCCTAGTGATAAAGGGCACACCTCCCTTGGCTAGAAAAGGTGCTTAAGTTTAAATTTCTGAAAAGTGGGTTTTTTCTCTAAAGTAGTAATTCGCCCTTTGCGGCTAGCTCATTGTGCTTAAATCATTTGAAGAGGCAAGTCATGGGATCAAATCCCATGGAGTCCAACAATATAAATTTGACATTTTTAATGCCTTGACCATGGTGACATGTGGCACCCTTGGTTTGGACCATGTGTCAGCGCATGGTTGGCCAATATTTTGCCACATGGACTATTAAAACTGACACTTGTCATCATGAACCCTTGCCACTTGTCATGACCTAGTGATACCACATGTCATCACTTGATGGCTACCACTTGTCGAATTTAGAATCTACCACATGTCACATGTTGAAGAAGCCACGTGTCCCTTGACCAATTGATTTTTTTCTTATTTGATCCAAACTTCAAATTGCGATAACTTTTGCATACAAACTCCATTTTTCAATCCATTTGCGCTGTCGGAAAGCTTACAACGAGAACTTCACAATCATGTCGTTTTCTTGAGTATTTGAAAAATTGTATTTTTGAACCTTTCAAGATCCATTTGGATTAGTACTAGATCGAACATTGCACATGCAGTGGGAGTTTTGAGCAGATATATGTCAAAACCAGGGAAGGAGCATTGAACAGGCGTAAAAAGGGTTTTCAATTATTTGCGTAGCACTGCTAGCTATGAATTGTGCTACCAAGGAAGACCAGAATTGAACAGAGTGTTGGACATACATGGCTTTGTGGATGCAGATTGGGTTGGAGATTTGGATCGTAGGAGATTTACAAGCAGATATGTGTTTAACATGTTTGAAGGAGCAACCAATGGGATGAGCAAAAGACAAGTTGTAGTGGCACTTTCAACTACAGAAACTTAATACATGGCAACCACTCATGCAAGTAAGGAAACAGTATGGTTACAAAGATTGTGTTCAGGTATTGGGTTGGTACAAGTTGTAAGGATAGATTGTGACAGTTAAAGTGCAATTTTTCCGACGAAGAAACCGACTTATCATTCAAAGACAAAGCATATTGATACAATATCACTTTGAAAAAAATAAAGTGTTATTGATGAAGGTAGAGACTTTGAAGAATGTTGCAGATTCATTAACAAAATATGTGAGCATTGAGAAATTCTCTTGGTGTAGAGGATCCATGGGCATTACTACCCTAGATTGTTGACTATGTAACCCTCTAACCCCATGTATGCAAAGAAAACAACAAGTGGGAGAATGTTGGGTATGTGTTATATTCTTTGCATGACTAGCTTTAGTGTTTGTCACGTTGTGTCAAGTGCACAGGGGGAGTCGTTATGCCCCCCTTTGAGGGTTGCAGTGGGGCAATAGCCCCCTGCGCGAGAGTTCGAGGGCAGCGCCCACAAGAAAAAAAATTGCCTCGAAAAACGTGTCGCATTTTTGCCTCGTTTTTCATGTCGCCTAAATTTTCGTGTCCATTGTTAGACGATTTTTCGACACATGGTTTTTGTCGATGGTTTTCTATTTTCGATTAAGGAATTAGGATTGTTGACTAATCCAAGTCATTGGATTAGGGTTTTGGATGTCGTTGGCTCCTATATGTATATTGTATTGTAAACAATCACTATGAATGAATATAGAATATGTTGGTTTTTCCGGTTTGGGTTTCCAGGGGAAAAATCTGTGTAATGTGTGTATTTGTCATTGTATCTTTTATGTTCTTTTATTGAAAATATATTTGCAGTAAAATATTGTACAAGGTTAAAATCTACACATCCCAATACCTTATCTTATTAATACACAAACCCTTACACCATTAACAACATCCAACCCTAACCAAGGTCACGCCAAGCCAGAGACCAAATTGATGTATGACCCCCTCCATGCAAGTCTACAAAAGTGTACATACCCTACCACCTCTGGATTTGAACATATGACCTCCTAGGAGGAAACACATGTTCTTCACCATTAGGGGCCTCTAGATTTGAACATATGACCTCCTAGGAAGAAACGCATGTTCTTCACCATTAGACCCACCCAAGTTGTACATTTTCAAGGTCTAACTGGTGCACATTGTACATTGTAGATTAGTTCTTAGAGACGCATGCAAAGACGGCAATTCGATAATTAATTTTCATAGCAAGCAACTAATCTCTTGTAGTGTACACTTTCAACGCGAAAAGCTGCAACTCTTCGGCAAAATATTGCCACAACTTCTATTTAAGTGAATCAATCTGATCTTCGACCTTCATAATGTACGCATTCCCACTATTGTTTTTGTAATGCAATGCATCGAAAGGAGATATATCGTTGGGCGTTTTCTTCCATGGATCGTGTCCCGTCTCATGGATGGTTACAAGGCAATTATGTTGTTGCTCCCTTCTCTTTCCGAGAGACCCCATAGGAGGGAGCACAATACCAGGTTATTCTACTCTTCTGGGAATCAGTGTTAGGAGAGACTCAATGAACTGTTCTTGGTTACATTTGAGGCTACCCCAGTGAGCTCCTCTTGGCCTGGACGCCCTCCAGACAATATCATCAACGACTCAGCTATGTGGGATCTGCTCATTCTATATTCTTATCTCCACAGAAAGATTTTGAACATTATTGTTCAAGGTTTCCCTCTTCGGATTTCATATAATGCTACCTGCTTCTTCTCGTGTTTGTTATGGGGGTTACCCTTTTCAAGTTACCTTATCATGCTATCTGTTTTATACTTCTAGTTTAGATTGGTTGTCCAGGAAGATATATTAGGCACTCCTTGTATTGTTGTTATTACTCCCTTCATATACCATTCCCTACTTTGCCCATTTGTGGACACTAAAAAAATTCCAATTCATAGATACAAAACAAAATTTGAGGCAAAGCTACCCAACATAAGACTGATAATGAGGATTCTAAGAAATGATGGCTCTCTATGCATGTTAGTACGACTTTAATTTTCAGAATGCCCTGCAAACAGCGAAATGATTCTGACTAGTCTATGGCATGCAGAAAGAAAACAAAAGTAATAAGAACCCTTAAAAGTGATGAGTTCCCAAAAATTCACCAGACTAGTGTTGAGTTGCCAACAGTGGCAGTGCCATTCTGGGAATATAAATTATAACTAATTGCTGGCATAAACATATTAGATGGACCCATTTTTTGTTTTTCCATATACACTCCATATACAAAGTTCACATAGTAGAAATAAATATCAAGATAAATAGGACACTAATTGCTTCTGAATACAGCAAAAATAGTTAGAGACCTCAATTCACCAGACTAGTTAGTTCATTGACCCAACTTCGGAGGTTTGCAAAGTTGCAGACTGTTATTCTGGGGATATAAATTATAAATTATAATTAAAAAATACTCGCATACATATGCCAACATTACATCAGTCCTTTTTTCTGTTCCTCCATAAATGGTGCTGATATAATAGAGATTAAAAACAATATCAATAGGATATTTATTCCTTCTGAAGGCGGTGAAAAAACTTTTAACGGTTTATTGATTCCAAATGTAGATCGAAACAGCAGCTTTGTTGATGGATATCCAACTCCTTTCAAAACAAAATGGCCTCCAAGTATGACCTGTACAAATATGCAAATTATTAGATACAACACTTAGCTGGAATGGACTAAAATAGAATATAGCAAAATGCATAATCTGGTTTAGAGGACTAGCTTCTTAAACTAACCTGCATGAAAAAGTTCATTATATACTTCATTGACTGTCACCAAAGTTATTTAGCCATCCTAATAGGCTTTCTTGGGAACCGAACTGTGAATCCTGAAAAATAATGAAATGCAGAAAATAAAAATCAGAGGGAAAAATGAACTAAAAATTGCAGATGAAGGCATCAAGTATAATTTATGTCTAAGTACTTACATCTAGAATGGGCCCATCAGGTGGCGTATCAAAATCTATGTTTGCTAGATCACAATATGAAGATTGATGCATTTCCTTTCCAAGTGTATTCCCTCCAATCCGACCACAGTCAGACAGGCCGGGGATGTTGTTTGTTCCTTCAGCATTCTCCTGACAAGATTGATTTTCAAGTATCTCTTGACAAGAAAAAAGGCCAACCATCTGCTCCTGGGAGTCTTCAAAATACTGAGATTCCCCTGCCCACAATGAAGTCGCATCTGGAAGATAAGTTTGTCCATCACATTCTGTTTCATTAGGTTTGGAAGGCCGATGAATTGTCGCATCAAGATCTGCAGCCTATTTCCAGAGAGTTTAAACGATCACAAAACAATAACTGAATCAACACATTCATATATTAAAGAGCAGTTCAAATGCAGATTGATTTGAATCTTAACTAAAATTCATAAAGAAAATTCAAAAAACTAATGAATTTTAGTCTAATATCTTGGATGCACGCTGTGTAAAGGACCTAAAAGTATATGAAGAATGGAATTCCCAAAGTTTC
>JASDQU010102084.1:174042-185626 GCA_032191745.1 Picea mariana | reverse complement strand
GGTCGGGGTGGGTTCGAGATGCGATAAGGATCATTGGTTTGGAGGAAAGGGATGTCATCAAGGTGATCAGCATATCAGTTAGTGTTTTTTTTTCATAAGCTAGGCTAAGCATGAAGTTCATTCCATTTTTGGAATTTCACTTAACCATAAAAAATAATGTTGCAGCAACCAAGATCACAAGAACAAACACCATGCACAAGAACAAAAGAAGTATCTTGGGAAACCCTTCTCAACAAGGGAAGAAAACCCATCCAAATCCTTTGATATATTCTTCAAGAGAAAGACCTTCACCACCAAGATAAACCCTAGCACACAAGAGGGTTCTCAAACCCTAGAAGACTAGCGCCCAAGAGAGGTGTGCACTTATCCTAAGAAAGTGTACTTGCTGAAATTTCCAAACTCACACAGAAGATATGATTTCACAATGGGGAATCTACCTTTACTTATACTAAATTGAACTTGTCAATATAAGTGTCTATTGGCACAATAGGGCCGACCTCACTAGATTATAATATAATTAATATTAACCAGATTAATTATCTTTTACATTTATTACTAATCACATTAAGGTGGAGCCAACCTGTACCCTTTACATTACAATTAGTGTTACAGGAAGGTATGACTCTTGAACAATATAGCAAGGGATCGAATACACCCACTAGTGCTCATCCACTAGGGGCACATCCATAGGGATGTCCATATCTCTGTTTCATTGCGTTACATAGAATAACCAGTTCTTCACACGTTCATGTGTGATCATCCATGGGCACGCCCACTCTACATATCTTCTTTCCCACTGCCTCACACAGGAGAATCATATGGAGTTTCTCGTCAACTATGTTTCTTAGAGGAGGCTAATACATCATCTTCATTTTTGTTCACATGAAAATGAACCTAGCACTTTGGGATTTCACACATTCACCTTGTGCTCAGCCATAGGCATGTCCAACTCAACAAATTACCTTTCCCACTAGATAATAATCTGGAGTTCTTCCCAACTCTCTGAATGGAGGAGTCCATCTCTACGTTCTATCTCTGTCTCAGGTAGGAACCACGTACCCTTCTTAGGGGATTTCTCTTAGATTTGTAAGATGGAGAAAGACTCAGATAACTGCAATGATCCAAATTTCACAGGTTTGTAAGCTAGAGAATGTCTCACATAGCTGCAATCATCAACACTCCCTCTCAACTAGAGAGGAATTATTCATCATGCCAAGTCTTACACGGATTTACTGTGAATTTTTTCTTCGATGGAGTCATCAATACTCCCTCTCAACTAGAAAGGAATTCTCCACCAAGTTGGTTTGGTGAATATGTCTGCAATCTGCTCATGTGTAGGAAGGTATTTCATGTGTACAATTTTCCTCTGCATCATATCTATGATACAAGAATATTTCATCTCATCGTATTTTGATCCATCAAGAAACACCAGGTTCTCAAGGAGCTTTTAAAAATGTCTCTTGGTTATCATCATAGGATCCATTTCATGATCAAGTAGATCTATTAGAATCTTGTGAGGCCATACTGCTTCACACACTCAATGGTACATACTATGCTTCTATGGTATTCAAGGCCACGGAGATTTCATTTCTTGTTGTGTCAGGAAACCATGACAAATTTCATGGTAGAACATCAACCGAATGTGCTCTTCCGGTCCATTTTAATTTCTGCTCAATCTGAATCGGCATATCCTACAAACTTAGGTTCACACTAGAGGCATATCTCAGGCTATATCAAAATATGCCTCGTATATATCTCAATACATGTTTTGTCTAGTGAGACTATCTCGGCTGACTCATGAAATGACTAAACACACTCACTGCATGGCATGAATCAAGTTTGGTGTTAACCAGATACATCAGTGATCCAATCAACTACGGATCAATCTCATCTGAAACATCATCAATATTTTTCTTTAAATCCATCACGATGGATTTTTCATTCTTTTCATACTGAACTCCTTTAATATTTTCATTGTATATTTTCCTTGACTCAGGAAAATATCATCGGTCCTCTATCATACTTCTTGTCCCAAGAAGTAGTGCATCATACTTAGGTTCTTCATCTTGAATTAATAAATCAAGGATTACCTGTATCCAACAACAAGGCTTTCTGAATAAGTCATCAAAATCAGGATCTCGTCACCAGCACCATAATAATATAGGTTTGGATCAACAACTTTCTTGATGAAATCCAAACTCATCAAGAATATATATATCTGATATAGTTTCCAACTCATGTATGGTAGTATGTATGGAAGTGTATTGGGTTTACTAGATCAAGTGTCTCATCATAGACTACTCCTTCTGTTTGTAAGAAACCTCTGGTTATAGATCTCATTTTGTATTTCTTGACACTTCCATCAGCTGCATGCTTGATCTTATAGATCCACTTGGAAGTTACCATAGAATTCCCTTCTGGTCCCTGAAAAATATCTTATACATCATTATTTCAGATATACTGGTATTCTTCTGTTATGGCATCTTTCCATATACCCGTTCTTTTGTTGCTTCTCTAAGACAAGGAGTCTTAGCATTAATGAAGTGGCTCATGACTGAATGACAACTTGAAAATCTCTTTTTCTTTCACGGGTTGTGCCTTGACAGGCTTGTATGTTTCTCTGCCTCTTGCAGAGTGAATCTAGGTAGGCCTTTTATGCCCTACTGCAATACCTCTGAACATATCAACCAGAATAATTGGACTAATGTATGTCTCCCTCTAAACTACTGAAGGGGGAGAAGGTATTGTCTTATTGTCAATCTTCATATGAGATTCTATGTGTCTTTGAAAGACTATCTCTTCTTCAAGGACAACGCCTCTGCTTGTCTCAATTTGTCTCTAACCAGGGATGTTTTTGAATATTTACCGTATCCTTTCTTTCTAAAGATATAACTTGGAATTTTTCTCTTTGAGTACATGAAAATACAATGGGCACCCAAATAACCTGAAGTGTTCAATCTCAGGCTTCATTACAATGAAGAATTCTTCGGGAGTTATGTTTTTCAAAGTCTGGTGAAGACTCTTGTTCTAAACATATACTGTGTCATGCATGCTTTTTCCCATGGAATCCTAGAAGGATTATGATCATGCATTATTGCATTGGCTGTCTCAATGATGGTTCTATTCTTCCTCTTTCTCAAATATTTTTGACTCCCTCTGAAGGATAAACATCTTCCTTTGTTCTTAACCTGTTTGGAACAAGAAAACAAGAGGAACCAAAACAAGAATATATCCTAAAGGAGAATAATTAGTACATTTCTAGAATCAAAACAATTTAAGGATTGTTTTCCCATCTACAACACCTACTTGTAGCAAAATTTAGAAATATAGTTTAGAAGAATGACAAATAAAACAATCAAACCCGGATTCTTCACTTCCAGTGTGTTGTTCCTCTTAATGCACTAAGATTCCTCTAGATCCATGAATTCAACAAAAGGTTCCTTCATCCTACAATTTCCCTCATGACAATGATACAAATAATATATATACAAGTGCATACTTGAGGGTGATGATAAGTTAATGTCTTCATTTCTTTGAGGTCTTGTTTTCCTAGAACTGAGTTTGCTTGAATCATCGAGTTTTTTTTCTTCATTATGATTTTGCTGATTTTTGGATTCTTCTCAAACCCTTGTCAACTTGGATAGTAAACCTAACGGTTAGTCTAGGCTAGAACTTTTAGGTTTAGTTGGACTTATGACTACCAAAAATAATCCTTTGAAAGATAGGATAACACTGGTGAGCTAAAGAGCTCCTTCAAGGAATTGCAGAAACCCTAATTCTAAAGTTTCTAGAAAAATTAGCGAAACCCTAGAAACCCTAGGGCCAAAAAGTCAAAATGCTCAGAAATGCAATCTAAAGCTTGATGGGGGTGCGCTGAAGGAGGCCGTACACTCCTATGGTAATTTTGTCCCCAACGTCCAAGTTCCAAGTGCTGAAACAATCAAAAGAAGAGGGTCGTATGAATTTTCTAGAAACCATAGGAGGGTTGTACGGTTCTGCAGAAGAGTTGGGGTGATTGGTAAAAGCTTGTAGCTTGTGCAATGGGTTCTTGACGACCTATGCTCTGATACCATGTTGTTTTTTCATAATCTAGTTTAAGCATGAATTTCACTCTATTTTTGGAATTTCACTTGACCATAAACAATAATGTTGGAGCAACCAATATCACAAGAAGAAACACCATGCACAAAAACACAAGAAGTATCCTGAGAAACCCTTCTCAACAAGGGAAAAAAACCCAGCCAAATCCTTTGCTATATTATTCAAGAGAAATACATTCACCACCAAGATAAACCCTAACACACAAGAGGGTTCTCAAACCCTAGAAGACTAGTGCCCAAGAGAGGTGCGCACTTATCCTAAGAAAGTGTACTTTCTAAAATTTCTAAAATCACATGGAAGATATGATTTCACAATGGGGAATCTACCTTTACTTATATTAAACTAAACATGTCAACAAACATGTCTATTTGCACAATACGACTGGCCTCGCTAGCTTATAATATAATTAATATTAACCAAATTAATTATATTTTATATTTATTACTAATCACATTAAGGTGGGGCCGACCTTTACCCTTTACATTACAATTAGGGTTACAAGAAGGTATGAATCTTGAACAATATAGAAAGGGATATGATACACCCACTAGTCCTCATCCACTAGGGGCACATACATAGGGATGTCCATATCTCTGGTTCATTGCATTACACAGAAGAACCAATTCTTCACATGTTCACTTGTGCTCATCCACGAGCACATCCACTCTAAAGATCTTCTTTCCCAATGCCTCACATAGGAGAATCATCTGGATTTTCTCGTCAACTTCGTTTCTCAGAGGAGGCTAATACACCATCTTCATTTCTGTTCACATGATGATGCACCCAACACTTTAGGATTTCACACATTCACTTTCTACTTAGCCACATGCATGTCTAACTCAACAGATCACCTTTCCCACTGGATAATCATATAGAGTTCTTCTCAACTCTCTGAATAGAGGAGGTCATCTCTATGTTCCAACTCTGTCTTAGGTTGGAACCACGTGCCCTTCTTAGGGGATTTCTCTCAGGTTTGTAATCTAGAGAAAGACTCATATAGCTGCAATGATCCACATATCATAGGTTTGTAAGATAGAAAATGTCTCACATAGCTTCAATCATCAACAGTTAGGCGAGGAACAAGTGACTAAATTTGAGTGGTAGCAGGNTGGAACTGAGTTTTCTTGAATCATCAAGTTTTTTTTTCTTCATTATGATTTTGTTGATTTTTGGATTCTTCTCAAACCCTTGTCATCTTGGCTAGTAAACCTAGCGGTTAGTCTAGGCTAGAAATTTTAGGTTTAGTTGGACTTATGACTACCAAAAATAATCCTTTGAAATATAGGAGAACACTGGTGAGCTGAAGAGCTCCTTCAAGGAATTGCAGAAACCCTAATTCTGAAGTTTCTGCAAAAATTAGCGAAACCCTAGAAACCCTAGGGCCAAAAAGTCAAAATGCTCAGAAATGCAATCTAAAGCTTGATGGGGGTACGCTGAAGGAGGCCTTACACTCCTATGGTAATTTTGTCCCCAACCTCCAAGTTCCAAGTGCTGAAACAATCAAAAGAAGAGGGTCGTACAAATTTTCTGGAAACCCTAGGAGGGTCGTACGGTTCTGCAGAAGAGTTGGGATGATTGGTAAAAGCTTGTACCTTGTGCAATGAGTTCTTGACGACCTATGCTCTGATACCATGTTGTTTTTTCATAATCTAGTTTAAGCATGAATTTCACTCCATTTTTGGCATTTCACTTGACCATAAACAATAATGTTGGAGCAACCAATATCACAAGAAGAAACACCATGCACAAAAACACAAGAAGTATCCTGAGAAACCCTTCTAAACAAGGGAAAAAAACCCAGCCAAATACTTTGCTATATTATTCAAGAGAAATACATTCACCACCAAGATAAACCCTAGCACACAAGAGGGTTCTCAAACCCTAGAAGACTAGTGCCCAAGAGAGGTGCGCACTTAAACTAAGAAAGTGTACTTTCTAAAATTTCTAAAATCACATGGAAGATATGATTTCACGATGGGGAATCTACCTTTACTTATACTAAACTGAACATGTCAACAAACATGTCTATTTGCACAATACGACCGACCTCACTAGCTTATAATATAATTAATATTAACCAAATTAATTATATTTTATATTTATTACTAATCACATTAAGGTGGGGCCGACCTTTACCCTTTACATTACAATTAGGGTTACAAAAAGGTATGACTCTTGAACAATATAGAAAGGGATATGATACACCCACTAGTCCTCATCCACTAGGGGCACATACATAGGGATGTCCATATCTCTGGTTCATTGCATTACACAGAAGAACTAATTCTTCACATGTTCACTTGTGCTCATCCACGAGCATGTCCACTCTAAAGATCTTCTTTCCCACTGCCTCACATAGGAGAATCATTTGGATTTTCTCGTCAACTCTGTTTCTCAGAGGAGGTTAATACACCATCTTCATTTCTGTTCACATGACGATGCACCCAACACTTTAGGATTTCACATGTTCACTTTCTTCTTAGCCACATGCATGTCTAACTCAAAAGATCACCTTTCCCACTGGATAATCATATAGAGTTCTTCTCAACTCTTTGAATGGAGGAGGTCATCTCTATGTTCCAACTTTGTCTTAGGTTGGAACCACGTGCCCTTCTTAGGGGCTTTCTCTCAGGTTTGTAATCTAGAGAAAGACTCACATAGCTGCAATGATCCACATATCATAGGTTTGTAAGATAGAAAATGTCTCACATAGCTGCAATCATCAATAGTTAAGCAAGGAACAAGTGGCTAAAGTTGAGTGGTAGAAGGAGTGTGAGTGGAAGTGACGAGGTGATGTGATGTCATATAAGCACATGATTGCAGA
Source organism: Picea mariana (assembly GCA_032191745.1). NCBI lineage: Eukaryota > Viridiplantae > Streptophyta > Pinopsida > Pinales > Pinaceae > Picea > Picea mariana. The sequence continues at coordinate 178,701 of JASDQU010102084.1, read as the reverse complement.
ATTTTTCGAGGGTGGTTTAGGTACACACCGCCTTTGGGGCCGCAATCCCCCACAATATGCCACGTACCCTTCCAACAATACCATGGTTCCATTCCAATCTGTGATCCGGGTGATATTCCTTTCTTACCTGCTACACAGATCAATGATGCTGGTTGATTTTAGATCAACAGTTTATGATCACTTTGAAAGTTCAGGCTTCGAGAGTTTGTAAATGTTGTGCTTGGAAATATCCCAGAGGAAAATAGTCGAAGTGAATGATCTGCCTCCACGTGGCCTCTAAATCTGGATGGTCTAGATTCACTTCGGGACTTTAAGTGTTCGGACTTCAAGAGTTTATGAATTTCGTGCTTGGAAATCTCTTGGAGTGGTATGGGCCTGGAGTGGCGTGGTGGCCTGATGTCATATGATTTCACGACTGCTGATGTGTCATGGAAAGAAGGGTGACACTTGTCACATGGAAAAGGGAGAATGACATAACCAAATGACCTAGAACGATTGCCACCTGTCATGATTGATGAGTGTGCCATGTGTCATGACTGATGAGTGCCACGTGTCATGAATGATGAGTTCTATGTACTTCGACACTTCGGGCTTCGGGAGCTTTGGACTATGAGGCATGAAATTATCCTGAAGTAGTACGGGCACGATGTGATGTGGCAATCTCTCGTTACTTCGAGACTTCAATAGTTCAAAAATTTGCCATGTGTCATGAATGATGAGTTCTACGTACTTCGACACTTCGGGCTTCGGGAGCTTTGGACTATGAGGCATGANTAAATGTTGTGCTTGGAAATCTCCCAGAGGAAAATAGTCGAAGTGAATGATCTGCCTCCACGTGGCCTCTAAATCTGGATGGTATAGATTCACTTTGGGACTTTCGTGTTCGGACTTCAAGAGTTTATGAATTTCGTGCTTGGAAATATCTTGGAGTGGTATGGGCCTGGAGTGGCGTGGTGGCCTGATGTCATATGATTTCACAGCTGTTGATGTGTCATGGAAAGAAGGGTGACACTTGTCACATGGAAAAGGGAGAATGACATAACCAAATGACCTAGAACGATTGCCACCTGTCATGACTGATGAGTGTGCCATGTGTCATGATTGATGAGTGCCACGTGTCATGAATGATGAGTTCTATGTACTTCGACACTTCAAGATTCGGGAGCTTTGGACTATGAGGCATGAAATTATCCTGAAGTAGTACGGGCACAATGTGATGTGGCAATCTCTCGTTACTTCGAGACTTCAATAGTTCAAAAATTTTCCATGTGTCATGAATGATGAGTTCTATGTACTTCGACACTTCGGGCTTCGAGAGATTTGGACTATGAGGCATGAAATTATCTTGAAGTAGTATGGGCAAGATGTGATGTGGCAATCTCTCGTTACTTCGAGACTTCAATAGTTCAAAAATTTGGGTAATTCTTGATCTAGTGCTTCAAAAATATCCCAGAGTGATAAGTCTCTAAAGTGAAGGATCTGCCTCCACGTGTCTGTTGGGCCCCAACAACTCCCCCTAAAGTTTTTACAAAATTTAAAGGGCCCCCATTAGAATCTTGATAATTATAATGAGCTACAGAATCAACATTTTCAAATAGTTCCATACCTCGTCTTGCTTTGAGAAAAACTTAAGACATTCACTATAGTATGAGACATTCATTACAAGAGTATATGTCAAAAGTTAGAAACGAGCATAAAAATCTCAATTTAAACAAAAACGTTAATTTTGATCAAATGTTTACTTTTGTTTAAATTATGATTATGTTCATTCTTTTGCTCATTAGCAAGTTTGACTATTTTGAATAATGTGTTCAATACTTCATCAAATAATATCTTGGTTGGTTTCTCATTTTTATAAAATCATTTGGTGATATTAATTAATTAAATTCTTTTTTTATTTTGCATCTCATAATAATAATAATAAATAAAAATGAATTATCTATCATTTGTTTGATTTTGTAAAAAACCAAAATTAATACTTTTCTCTTCTCCATTAAATTGAAGCTTCTAGAATTTTAAGATCATTATAAACAATGTTTGTTTAGAACTTATAGTTAGTTTAAATTCATTTTTGATTTTGTTGTTCTAGATTTTGTTTTATTCACATTTTTTAGGTTATTAATTTAGGTTTCTTTTTGTTTCACAAGTTTCTATTATCAAATATTTGATACGGATCTGATCATGGCTTGATTGTATTATCCATATACGTTCAAGATGATTGATCCAAAAATAATATTGGATTGCTACAAATAATTTTATGAGCAACAACAGATCAAAATTGGAAAGGTGTCAAGATCAGACAGACGATTTTGCAGGACTGATTGCAGGCAAACCGTGAGGAATTTTAAGAAACGGTTGAAAACCTAGAACCCAAATGGACCCCTTTACCTTCCGCGTAGATATTTTCCCAAACAAATGCATGATTTGACAAATATTTAGGTCTCTTTACAAGACAAATTTTAGGTGGCGTAAATTATTAGTGATGCCCAGACCGTTCATTCATTTTATAAATATATAAGAAAGATCAGAGCCATAAGGATCCAAGAATTGGTGAGGAGGATTTTTATCCTTTCTTTTTTGTATATTATTTCTTTTGTAAACTTTTATGGAGTAATGGATATCTGGAATCTTTGGGAGAATGGACGAGTATTTTTAAAGAAGAATATGGAATTTTAGGTTGGTTAATGGCTTTTTTCGTGTAAGTAAAATGGTTTTATTTTCATATAATATATTCATATTCTTTGAATAATTGATTATGCAATGATTTAAATAGCTTTAGTTTTTTTTATCAATACATGGTTAATTATTATCATTTATGTATTATTATTTTTTTAATCTTTAAGGGTCTATTATCCAAAAAAATTCTTCCAGGACTACAGAATGGACAAGTGATTCCAAAACTTAATAGAACGACATATATGCATTTTGGTTTTAGCCTTTTGTTTATAATGTTGTTATTTATGTTTGTTAATCCTATTACATGTGCATATCTGATATTTTTAGATTAAATGATCTGTGACGTGTAGGAGGTTTATATTATAAATACCATCCATCATTTGCTTCTCAAAATACAAATGTTGTGATCATATATTCGATTTAAATAATGGGATTTATTTTTTATTTTTAAATTGAATGATAAAATGCATAGATTGCTTCTAGATTTATCTTTTTGTAATCATGTATAATTATGAGATCACAAGTTTATGTATGTGTTTCCTTTCCTTTCATTAAAACCTAAGCTACCAATACATGTTCTGAATTTATATAGAACAATCATGAGGTTCATTGCAAATTTATCTCTTGGACATGGCAGTTGGATGTTCACCACTCATGCAGATGCTTGGATACACCTCACTAACTCACTGACATGGTAGCTTCTTTGTATTTTTCTGTCATTTACATATCATTGAAACTAGAATGTATGGTTCATCTTTGACTATCCACATGTTCATGTTTCATTGAATTTTTTGCAAGATTCTTTAAATTTATAAAGGAAAAAAAATAAATATTTTTATGTGCTTTCTTTATCTTCTTCCTAGAAGCAATCATTTTTCCATTGATTTTCGTAATTTTCGATTAAAACTTGTAGCTTGTAAATCATGTAAATAAATGGGACTTATATATCTTCTTCTTAAATACAACTACTATAGTTACATTAGAGTATATGTACATATATATAGTGTTTAGTAATTAGTTAGTTATTTCTCTCTTTTATTTGTTTCTTTTAGGATTCTTAGATTGGCTAACGGAGCCATTAAACCCGTCAGAACGAGTTACACCAAACAACTTGGGTTATTTAGACATCCCCAGACCAGATTCACTCTTCCAGTTGACGGACGGTCAATTTTGCCCGTCAACAAATGGTGCTAGAAGGAGGGACGAGGTCGATTTAATGATTAAATGTTTCAGTCCTCAACTTTTCATAATTCCAGATTTATAAATCCTTCTTATCTATCATCTTATAATGCACTACAAGGAAGACTAACTATTTGGAGTCAAATTCTTCAAATTCTTAATGGCTCCTATGCAAATCACTGTGCCATAACATGATTTTAATGTCTCACTACCGATTATTTCCAACAAGACAGCTGATCTATTTTCAAAACTTACCTTTGATGGTGAAGGGAAAACATTTGAAATAGACCATATTTCTAATTTTTTTTGTAAGTGTTTAATACATAAGATCATGGATTATAATGTTACATGCAAATTGTTCGCTCTCACTTTTCGAGGTCGGGTTAAGGTTTGGTTTGAATCTTTTTGGGATAATTCTATTCATTCTTTGTCTGAGTTTGTATTTGAGTTTTTATCAGATTTTAGCAACTATGATTATGATGAATTAAGTTGCTTAAGGAAAGAAAATGGTGAATCATTCAATGATTTTGCAATTAGGTTCATTCATGTTTGTATTAGATTCCATTTGAAAGAAATGTCGCTTATTAATGAGTGGTTTGAATATCTCGTTTCTCTCTCAGACAAGCAACATCAATTGATTGTTAACCAATCTGAATTGAGCACTAACACTCAATCTCAAGATGGTTCAAATTTTCATGTTGATCTTGAAGATTTTGAAGCACCACAATTTTTGTCGACTTCTTTCATTTTGGAAAATCATGAGCCACATAATGCAATTGTCACATCTAATCATTCTTTGCAAAC
>JASDQU010102084.1:155955-173876 GCA_032191745.1 Picea mariana | reverse complement strand
AAACTGTCTCGTATTCTTTAAAAGAGAATACAACAGATGTTGATTAGTTTATACAAGGAGAGGGAACAAAACCATATTTTGAAATGTATATACCTATCATTTCAAGAGATGCATTTTGTCTCCTCAATTCTTCTACGTATTATTCCTTGTACACCGATATTTTTGATCCTAATGTTGGGCAATTGAATGTTCCATATTGCCTTGGAGAGAATTCAACATTATATAATCAAGTACAAAGAGATTACCAAATAGAAGATAAAGAGGGAAATAATTCTACTCATGAACATATCAATTCTTATTCTCATCAATTATTCATGGGTAAATCAAGAAATCATTTGAAAGAGTCTCAAATTGCATCTTCCATTGATTCATCTCAATTTGTGATTAAAGAAGAATCTAGATTTTTCCATGATCAATTATTTGAGGTTGAAAAGTATAATTGGCCAAATNGAATGATGATTATTCAAAAATGTTGGTCGTTCCATTTAGTCCACCTCAAATAGTTAATCTTGAAGTATTTAAGCTCAATGGAAAGTTTAAAGAGAATGAGACATTTTTTTTCCAATCGAGAATCACGATAAGTTCTTGCCATCTTGATCTGACATTTTTACAAGATTCTTTCCTTGATAGTATAATACTTTATTCTCATCAGGAATATTCTTCGTATGTGAATTCTTTCAAACAATACCATGTTAGTAATTGCATGTATTATGATAGGGTTGCATATTGGTTGAAGTATTCATATCTTGAAAAGTTTCTAGGGAATGATAAGATTATCTTCACTTTATTAAGAGATCAAGGAGGTAACTTTAATACACTCATTTTACATCCTTCAGATGGAGAAAATATGGAACAAAAGGAAAATTGTCGGGAGGATGGGGCACTTCGGTCTAGGCCGATGGTTATGTCGGGTCCCCATAACTCTCACAAGATTCACAATATCAATTTTTCATATTTTTGTGACCCATATAATGAAAAAATTGCAGAATGGTTGGAGCATTCATACAAAAAGAATGTTCAAGGGAATGGTAAGGTCATGCTTGCTTTGATTTTAAATGATGATAAAGGTAAGTATGATATATTTTTGTTATTTTTTGATATATTACCATTCTTGTTAGTAATATTTGATCTTGTTTCCATTGCAGGATTGGAGTTACTATGATGGCTACATTGGAAGCATGACTTCACTTAGTATTTTTTATTTGTTTAGTAGTTAGAGTAGGTTTAGGAGTATGTTTTCTTTTAGTTTTATTTCTCAGTTTTTCTCTTTGTAATAATGCAGTTATAAACACAAGTGAGTACACAAAGAGAACCATAATATAAATGTTGTCAGGGAAGTCCACTTTAAATATTTTTCTCTCTGCTTTTCGTTGAATATTTCTTTTCAAAAACACAATATCATCATGAAAATTGTAAATGGAAAGTAAAGAGATAAGTAAATTTGAACTATCAATTCAACCCTACCCAAGGTGCCACGAGTAGGACTGCACTCATCTTAATAAGGATTTTTCTATTTTTTTTTAGTTTCTTTTATTTTTAATAATAATGCTTGGTCAAAGTAGCATCTCATGCATCACTATATTAAGAAAAGAACTTGCTCGCACATGATATTTTATATGATTTATTTCTTCCTTTATTTTATAGTGAGATGCTAGTGGATCCGAAAGCTCAAGTTTATATTTGGCCAAAATTGTTTCCTGGAAAGTTTTCTTTTGTTGTTTTGATTTTGTGTACTTCTGATTTTGAATCCCATTAATAAAATTTGATTTGGTTTTCTGTGTTTTTTTTGTTTTCTTTGAATTCTTTAAATGAATTTTATTCTTGTTTGTCTTTTTGAATCAATATATTTCTGATCAAAGAGCGATTGCCAAAGGAAGCATTTATTCTAAGACTTGTGTTTTTCAAGCAAATTGAAATAGTTCAAAGAGGTCCTAATATTAAGATATAGCTCAGACAATTGATTTTTAAGTCAATTGTCACTTTCATTTTGTCCTCAAATTGTCTTTGCCCGAGTATTACACCAAAGATATTGTTTAAATCTTTCAGAATTACGATGATCTTTAAAATTTTTATGTTGTCCATATTCTTAAGGAATAACTTTTAAGTGCTTCCCGATTCTTTAGATGATTTCTTAAAGGAAATCTAAAATCTCTAAACCATGATAAAACTTCTAGTTTTGAAAGCAAATAAATAATTTGATCAACTATTCATCTATATTGAAATTAATCTCCAGTATCACCTCGGTCTCTTTGTCATCAATAAATCTATAATTGTATTACTATTTAAAAGTGGCATAAGAGTGTTGAAAGCACTTATGTGTGGGAAGTGTGTGTAAACCCGTCGGGGTACTGAACAGGCTTGCTGGCAGTAGGTAAATGCACACATGATACCAAGACAACTTCATCGGGGTACTAAATAGGCCTGTTGGCAATGAAGAAATGTCAGGTTGAGAGGTAGCAGGTATATGTTTTTAAATTAACTTTTGTGGAAGTATACATCATGTGTATACAACTATTGGATGGGATTAAAGCATTTGAGTGGGTTAAGTGACATCCACGTCGAGGCTATGAATGCCTGCTAGCAGTAGTGGCTTTGTCAATGATATTGAAGTCCTTTTATAAAGATCGTGACTCTTTGATTAAGACATTATTTCAGGAGAAAATTCTATTGTTTGGTTATAACATTGAGATTATCCTAATACTATATGGTCTCAGAGTGAATTTATTTCAGGGAGTTTAAATCCTTTTTCAAGTCTTATTATTTTCTTCCTGAGATGAAATCTTACCAGATCAGAGATAACTGCTTTAGCCAGTAAGTCACCATTTGTTGGGCCCCAACAACTCCCCTTAAATTTTTTACAAAATTTAAAGGGCCCCCATTAGAATCTTGATAATTATAATGAGCTACAGATTCAACATTTTCAAATAGTTCCATACCTTGGCTTGCTTTGAGACAAACTTAAAACATTCACTATAGTATGAGCCATTCATTACAAGAGTATATGTCAAACGTTAGAAACAAGCATAAAAATCTCAATTTAAACAAAAACGTTAAATTTTATCAAATGTTTACATTCGTTTAAATTATGATTATGTGTTCATTCTTTTGCTCATTAACAAGTTTGACTATTTTGAATAATGTGTTCAATACTTCATCAAATAATATCTTGGTTGGTTTCTCATTTTCATAAAATCATTTGGTGATATTATTTAATTAAATTCTTTTTTCATTTTGCATCTCATAATAATAACAAAAAATAAAAAAGAATTATCTATTATTTGTTTGATTTTGTAAAAAAACAAAATTAATATTTTTCTCTTCTCCATTAACTTGAAGATTCTAGAATTTTAATATCATTATAAACAATGTTTGTTTAGAACTTATAGTTAGTTTAAATTCATTTTTTAGTTTGTTGTTCTAGATTTTGTTTTATTCACAAATTTCCAGGTTATTAATTTAGGTTTCTTTTTGTTTCACAGGTTTCTATTATCAAATATTTGATATGGATTTGATCATGGCTTGATTTTATTATCCAAATGTTCAATATGATTGATCCAAAAATAATATTGGATTGCTACAAATAATTTTATGAGCAACAACAGATAAAATTTGGAAATGTGTCAAGATCAGACAGACAATTTTGTAGAACTGATTTCAGCCAAACCGTGAGGAATTTGAAGAAATGATTGAAAACCCAGAACCCAAATGGACCCATTTACCTTCCACATGGAGATGTTACCAAACAAATGAACGATTTGAGAGATATTTGGGTCTCTTTATGAGAAAAATTTCAGGTGGCTAAAATTATTAGTGACGCCCAAACTGTTCATTCATTTTATAAATATATGATAAAGATCAGAGCCATAAGGATCCAAGAATTGGAGAGGAGGATTTTTATCCTTTCTCTTTTTTATATTATTTCTTTTGTAAACTTTTATGGAGTAATGGATGGCTGGAATCTTTGGGAGAATGGACGAGTATTTTTAAAGAAGAATATGGAATTCCATGTTGCTTAATGGCTTTTGTCCTATGAGTAAAATGGTTTTATTTTCATATAATATCTTCATATTCTTTGAATAATTGATTATGCATTGATTTAGTATTTTTTATCAATACATGGTTGATTATTATCATTTATGTATTAATTTTTTTTAATTTTTAAGAGTCTAATATCCAAAAAAATTCTTCCAGGACTACAGAATGGACAAGTGATTCCAAAACTTAATAGAACGGCATATATGCATTTTGGCTTTAGCCTTTTTTTTATAATGTTGTTATTTATGTTTATCTGATATCTTTAGATTAAATGATCTGTGATGTGTAGGAGGTTTATATTATAAATACCATCCATCATTTGCTTCTCAAAATACAAATGCTGTGATCATATCTTCGATTTAAATAATGGGATTTATTTTTTATTTTTAAATTGAATGATAAAATGCATAGATTGCTTCCAGATTTATTTTGCTGTAATAATGTATAATTATGATATCACATGTTTATGTTTGTGTTTCCTTTTCTATAATTAAAACCTAAGCTGCCAATACATGTTCTAAATTTATCTAGAACATTCATAAGGCTCATTGCATATTTCTCTCTTGGACATGCCAGTTGGATGTTCACCACTCATGCAGATTCTTGGCTACACCTCACTAACTCACTGACATGATAGCTTCTTTGAATTTTTCTGTCATTTACATATCATTGAAACTAGAATGTATAGTTCAACTTTGATTATCCACATGTTCATGTTTCATTGAATTTTTTGCAAGATTCTTTAAATTTATAAAGGAAAAACAATAAATATTTTTATGTTCTTTCTTTATCTGCTTCCTAGAAGCAATCATTTTTCCATTGATTTTCGTAAGTTTCGATTAAAACTTGCACCTTGTAAATCATGTAAATAAACAAGACTTGTATATCTTCTGCTTAAATACAACTACTACAGTTACATTAGAGCATATGTACATATATATAGTGTTTAGTAATTAGTTAGTTATTTCTCTCTTTTATTCATTTCTTTTAGGATTCTTAGATTGGCTTATGGAGTCATTAAACCCATCATAATGAGTTACACCAAACGGCTTAGGTTATTTAGACAACCCCAAACCAGACTTGCTCTTCTAGTTGGCGGATGGTCAATTTCGTCCGTCAACAGTGTCTTCGTTGATGGATGGTCCATATTCACTTCGGGAATTTGGGCTTCGGGAGTTTTCATATCTTTGTTCGGATAATCCTTCGAAGTGGCATATATCCGAAGTGGGGAATCTGTCGCTGCGTGTTCTCATTGATGGATGGTCTAGATTCCCTTCGGGGCTTCGACAATTCAGAATGTTGTGCTTGGAAATCTCTCGGAGTGGTATGTCTCCAAATTTTATGTGGAAGGCTCTCGGGACTTCAAAACTTCGACTCTTTGGCTCTTCGGCTCTTTGGGACTTCGGATGTTCACGTACTTCTGGTGTTCTCATACTTTGTGGGTTCACTCTTGATGTTAAACCCTGTGCGATTTTGACACGTTGAATGCACGAAAATCATCAATCTGATTGACTTGATGTATCTCCACTATCAAAAGTCAACTTGTTTATTTCCAAAATCTGAGCCCGAAATTGATCGCTTTGGATTACTGCGTTTGTCCATGGGTGTTTTGTATGCATACAAAAAGGCTTGATTGACCTGCTGTGAGCTCAATTAGTATAAAACATCATGACAAGCATTCTGAACAAAATACGGCATGTAATTATCCTTCAAGAAACAATAGAAACAAAAACATGCGCAAATACTCAATCAAGAAAGAAACGAATAAGAACCAAGTCACTCAGTAATGGGAAATTGACTCAAGTGGTACCCAAAAAAAAAAATATGACAGAGGATTTTTTAGGGTGTGTTGAGTGCTCAACACATTAAACATTCCTTTGGATTCTTATGAAACTTTAATGAAGTATATTGATGCACTTCATAGTTATATTCGTCATACTTTACTATTGTTTAATATCACAAGTCTTGACGAAGTTTGTGTGCAATCCACTCACCCTGAGAACATGGGAAAGCATGTTCAAGAATATCCCACAAAGAAACCTTCCAATCTCCCACATAAGAAGTTTAAGAAATTTAAAAGGAAGGACAAAAAGACCGTCATTGTAAAGAGGGAAGAAAGAAAACCATATTTCACTCATTGCAATAATAATGGTCATGATGATGAACACTGTTGGAAACTATATCCAGAGAAGAGACCAAAACAACTCGGTGGAAAGGGGAAGACAAAGAACGTTGCTACAGGGCAACAAGATCCTAGTTCTAATTCAAGATACAAAGTAAACATCACAGCGGTTGGAGTATAAGGTAAAGATTCCCTTCATGCTTGTTCAAATTCCAATAATGAATCTCATGATGATGAAATAAAGAGGAATGAATTATTTCATATAAGAGTTGTATCCAAGCACACTAAGATAGATATATTATTTGATCTGGGTTCCAAGGTAAACTTGATGTTTGAAGCACTTGTAAAAAAGATGGGTCTTAAAACTAAACCACATCCAAAGCCTTATCCTCTTGGTTGGGTATGTGATAAATAAAAACTTAATGTCACCAAGAAATGTAGGGTCATATTTGCTATTTCTTCAAAGTTGATTGATGAAGTGGATTTGAATGTTCTATTACTTGATATATGTGGAATAGTGCTAGGGAGTCCTTATCTTTGTGATATAAAGGAAGTTTTCTTTCATCATGAGAATAAATATAACCTTACTAAAGGGGGAGTGGAATATATTGTTAGATCCCACATCATGAGGGTAAACAACACACTTATTAGTGTAGGACAAATGAAGAGACTCATAAACACTAATAAGAGATATGTACTCATGGTCATAAGGGAAAAGGATGTCGGAACATCTGACGCATTTCAAGCATGTGATCATTCTCATAAGAAAGAATTAAGTGATCTTGTTTCTAAGTATGATGATATTTTCGAGGAACCAAATGGATTACCCCCTAAGAGGGAAATCCAACATGAAATACATATTCAACAGGATTATCCTCTTCCTAATGTGTGCATGTACAAGATGTCAGTTGTAGAGATGACAAAGATCAGAAAGCAGGTACAATGCTTAATGGATCAAGGCGTCATCGGGTCCATCTAATCTCCTTGTGGTTCTCTGATCATGATGGTGCCAAAGAAGGATGGCACATGGCGAATGTGTGTCGATTACAGAGCCTTAAATAAAATCACGATGAAAAATTGATACCCTCTTCCTCGTATAGATGATTTACTTGATCAATTAAATAATGTTGTTTATTTCACTAAGTTGGATTTGCACAGTGGATACCATGAGATCAGGGTTGCAGAACATGATGCATGGAAAATTTCCTTTAAAACAAAACATGGATTGTTTGAGTGGTTAGATATGTTGTTTGTGCTTTGTAATGCTTTGGAAACCTTCATGCGTGTGACGAATGATGTATTCATGCCATTCCTAGATGATTTTGTGATTTTATGTTTAGATGAAATTCTTATATTTACTGGGACTTGGGATGAACATGTAAGTCATGTAAATAAAGTATTGGATACTTTGCAAAGGGAAAAGTTTTATGTAAAATTTTCCAAATGTGAATTTGGTAAGACTGCACTTGTGTACTTAGGTCATATCGTAGGAGGAGGACAATTGAGAATTGATCTTTCCAATATTGATGTAATTGTAAATTGGCCCGAGACCAAAAGTATAACCAAAGTTCGAAGCTTCTTAGGTGCAGTCCAGTACTAAAGGAGATTCATTTCAAACTTCTCTTTTATTGCAGCTCCTTTGCATGCCTTAACCAATGTGAAGAACACTTTTCAGTGAGGAGGAAAGAAACAAAAATATTTCGACACTTTGAAGGAAAATATCAATACCGCACCAGTATTAGCTCTGTTGAATCTTCAACAACCTTTCAAGATCAAGAAAGATGCCAACGGATATGCCATGGGTGCAGTATTGATGCAATATCATAAGGCTATCTGTTACCACTCTGAAAATTTTAACCAAATTGTTGTTAACTATCCTACATATGATAAAGAGTTGTATGCATTAGTTCAAATTTGAAAGAAATGGAAGCACTACTTGTTAGGGAAGAAAACAATCATACATACATATCATCAACCCTTACAATATCTCCAAGCAAAAACCAAACTGCAACAATCCCGAAATTACAGGTGGATGGGTTTTATTCAACAATTTCATTTGGTAATCAAATACAAAAGTGTACAAGTAACAAGGTAGCCAATATGATTTCTAGACCTCCTGTTGTTGCTTCTATTATTTTGAAGAATGATTCTTTATCTCATAATATCTATGTGGAACAATATGTCATTGATGAATATTTTAAAGAAGTATTTGAGAAGATAGCCCATGGTGCATAGGTAGAGAACTATTTTCTGCAGGGAAAACTACTCTACCATTTTGGAAATCTATGTATTCCTACAAGTGAACGAGTCCATGTAATACGAGAAGATCACACTTCTCTTGTTCCTGGGAATTTTGGGGTAGGAAAAAATATGGCTCATCTGCAGAGATTTTGTTACTGGCCTCAGATGAAATCAAATGTAACTAAATATGTAAAGGGGTGTGTGATGTGTTCTACTTGTAAGCCCACTAATAGAAAATTGGGGCTATACTCACCACTTACCGTTCCATCCCATCCATGGGAAAGTATCTCCATGGATTTTGTAGGGGGTTTACCAATGTCGAAAAGGGGTCATGACTATTTATATGTTGTAGTGGATAGGTTCAATAAGATGTGTATCTTGATGCCATGTAAAAAGAAGATCATTGTTGAGAAGAATGGTAATATCTTCTTTCAGTATGTTTGGGTTCACTTTGGGTTACCCACATTCATTATCTCGGATGGAGATGCTCAATTTCTTGGGTATTTTTGGACAAGATTTTGGAGAATGATGGACACCAAGTTGAAGAGGAGCACTTATTTCCATCCATAGACCGACAGACAGAGATAGGCTGTTAACCAAACATTGGTACTTTTTCTTTGAGGCTACTGCAACAAGCATTCCAAGTTATGGTATGAACATATACCCTATCTACATCATTCTTACAATCGAGCCTTACATTCTTCCACTCAGTGTTCTCCTTTCGAGACATGTTTTGGGTATTTTCCTAAGGTCCCTTTGGAATTGATATATGGGAGATACACCGATTCAAATGAAGAGATAAATGAAGATAGAGCCCGCAAGTTCATCCAGATGATCCAACAGGTACACCAAGTAGTCAGGGAATAGTTGGAGAAAATCCAAGCACAATATAAAGATTGACATCAAAAGCACAGGGTTGATCATCAGTTCCAGGTTGGAGACCAGGTATGTCTTCACATCAGAAAGGATAGATTGAAGTGTGAAGAAAGAAACTCAAGCCCATCTGATATGGACCCTTCATTATTTTGGAGAAAAGACATACTGATGTTTTTCATTTAGATCTTCCACCTTATATGTAGATTTACTCAGTTGTAAATGTAGAAAACTTGAAACTTTTTTATCCTCCCATGATGATGGATCAGGGTGAGAAAGTTTCAATAACTCCAGTTGATGAGTTTTCTCTTGAGTACTTGGACGAGTTGATGGAAGATATCATCACGAACAGAAGGATGAGGACTTCACGTAGGGGCAATGTTGATTATCTTTGAGTGGGATTAAAGGGCACACGTCCAAGCAAGAAAAAGTGGATTGAGAAGGACAAGGTGAGGAAACTCTTCCCTCAACTATCTGTTGATTGATGAAATATTTTGGTGGTCCAAAATTCTCTCAATCGGAAGGCGTGATCCAAAAAGAATCTAGAGAAGACTAAGGATAACTCAGAATTCATAGAAGTAAATCAAGAAACATAGAATGGCCTCAATAGACAGAGAAAGGGAAAAAATTCAAAGTCTTCAAAGCTTGGTGAAGTTGGTATCATTACAAAGATATCATCACAAGCTTTCCAACGATGTAAATGGCTCATCAAATGGAGTTACGGATCAAAAGGTATACGCGGTCAAAGTTTTGGTAATCCTAGCCCAGTCAACAGGGATGAGTCGGCATCCATACCGCTGACGTCAAAATCAGTACAGATGATGTCATCATATGTATAGTGTATATAGAACATGCAGAGGGTGACATGTGTCATGACGATGTCAGTATAGTGATGTGGCAGCACCAGAGGCTACCACGTGTCGCTCATTTTTTACTTTTCTGGTCAAATCCATGGACCAATGAGAACATGCCATATGGTAGTCCGTACAACCATGTGACAGACCATACAACCACCCGATAGGTGATGTGGAAGGCTATCCTGGTAGAGGTGACGTGGATGTCCATGCAATGAGGTGACATGGGCCAATTAAAGGTCACCACGTGGCCGAGTCATGGGTTTCCACGTGGCAGCGGGAAAATGCCCAAGGATGCCCAACAACCAAAATTTAAAAGGGATAAGGGGTTGGCTAGCACCAGCCCCCAGTCCGCTAAATCTGTCGCTATATCTGGCGGATCCGCCACAACCAACCACACTCCAAAGTTAGCAACAACCCCAATAGATAATGTATATATATATATATATATATATATATATATATTCATTCCTTGTATTAAAAATGGAGGTCCGCGGCCCTGACCTCAGAACCTCCTCTAACCAAAGCGTCTTAAATATATCCGCTAACCAACTAGCCAAACAAATCTATTGGTATATATTCTCGCCAACATTACTTAAGAGATGAGTTTTCCAGAGTTCGGGCGTCAGACTAGAGGGCGTGTTCTCGTATAGACGACATGGAAATCAAGAAAGCCCAACACTTAACCATTCATTGGTTTCATGTGATATTAATGGGGACACATCATGTATAGTAATTCATGTTACCTAGGATTATGGACACTCCCCTTGGACTACTTCATCTTCAGTGTTGAGATAAGTTCCCATACATGGGACCCCAACTCATGGATGAGCCATTTATAAACACATTTCTTAGCCTACTTCACTCTCACGATTGAGGGAAACACACATACATGAGAATTTCACTTAGGGATCTACATCATAGGTACANTTGAGGTTAGTGGTTTTCAAAGGGGTATGTAATGGTGGGATCCTTGCAAAGATGTAATGGGGTTGAAGGTGTTGGGTTAATCTTGACTCGTTCATAGAATAGATAAGTTAACCTTGATGTTTTCATTAATGGATTTACCATTGGTGTTTTTTGGGCCCATGGTATTTTCCCATGGTATTATATGTGATGAATCCTATTTAAATACCTGAAGAAATCCATTGTAAGATGCCTCAAATATCTCGTTGTTTGGTTCAATTGGGTAAGGTGGTGAATGGGCTTGGGAAAGGCATCGGGTAAATTTTACTACATTAAATCCCTATTTTCATGTTGGTTTGGGTAAAAGGAATTTTGCAGAGAGGGAGAAGTGAAGGGGACAAATTTTTTTTGTGGTTGTCTCTATTGACATAAGGATCATGGTTTACTGGAGTTTAATTGTTGCAATCCATTTCTCTCAACAAATATTATATATTAATTTATTTAAAGAAATATTTATGTTAGAAAACAATTCCAACACATACAAATGTTGTAAGAATCGACATGTCATTCTAATGCAGTGAGACCTGCCTCTTATATTATTTATATCAATAGTGAATCCATGTATAAATTGAAGATATACTTCATACTATCAATAGTGAAACCCTAGTCTGGATATCGATTGTCTTTGTGTCTTAGTGGAAGTATATTTGGATCCCTATGACCTTGGTGAGCATCTCAAGCCCAACACTTAAGCATTCACTGGTTTCATATGATATTAGTGGGGACACATAATGTATAGTCATTCATGGTACTCAGGCTTATGAACACTCTCCTTGGACAACTTCATCCTCAATGTCGATAGAAGTTCCCATACATGAGACCCTAGCATATGGATGAGCCATTTATAAACACATTTCTTAGCCTACTTCACTCTCACCATTGAGGGAAACACTCGTACATGAGAATTTGACTTAGGGATGTGCATCATAGGTGAAAGCATTGAGGGTAGTGGTTTTCAAAGGGGGATGTAATGGTGGGATCCCTGCAAGGATGTAATGGGGGTTGAAGGTGTTGGGTTAATCTTGACTCGATCATAGAGTAGATAAGTTGACCTTGATGTTTTCACTAATGGGTTTACCATTGTTGGTTTATGGGCCCATGGTATTTTCCCATGGTATTATATGTGATGAAGCCTATTTAGATACTTGAATAACTCCATTGTAAGATGCCCCAAGTACCTCTAAGGTGTTGAATGGGCTTGGGCAAGGTATCGGGTAAATTTTACTACATTAACCCCCTATTTTCATGTTGGTTTGGGTAAAAGGAATTTTGCAAAGAGGGAGAAGTGAAGGGGACAACATTTTTTTGTAGTTTTTTCTATCGACATAAGGGATCATGATATATTGGATTTTAATTGTTGCAATCCATTTCTCTCCACAAATATTAGATATTAATTTGTTTAAAAAAATATTTATGTTAGAAAATAATTCCAACACATACAAATGTTGTAAGAATCAACATGTCATTGTAATGAGTGAGACCTGCCTCTTGTATGCTTTATATCAATAGTGAATCCCTATATAAATTGAATATATATTTTATACTATCAATAGTGAAACCCTAGTCTATCTATTGATGGTGTCGGTGTCTTAGTGGAAATATATTTGGATCCATATGACTTTGGTGAGCGTCTCAATCCCAACAGTTAACCATTCATTGGTTCCATGTTATATTATTGGGTACACATCATGTATAATCATTCATGGTACTTGGCCTTATGGAAAATACCCTTGGACTACTTCATCCTCAACGTCGAGATAATTTCCCATGCATGGGACCCCAACTCATGGATGAGCCATTTATAAACACATTTCTTAGCCTACTTCATTCTCATGATTGAGGGAAACACACGCACATGATAATTTGAATTAGGGAAGTACATCATAGGTACAAACATTGAGGGTATTTGATGCATCCCCCCTATTCTCCTTCGGGATACGTGACCTCCCGATCAAGGATATTCGATTATGTAAGCCAAATCGACTCTCTAAAACCTTGATGGTCTCACTTTGTGTTACGGGAAAATCCACCCGCGGACAAGTGGATTTCCTCTTGGATACTGGACCCCTATGACCAAGAGATAAAAGTGCTATTGTGGACACTGACTTTCTTTTACATGAAGCTAAAATATGAAAGAAGAAGAAGGAAGAAAAGTAAATACCTTTTTATTGACGTTTGTCCTTTCTTGATCCAGGCTGATCGTGATCTCCAAGTTCTTTAGAAGGTCCTGCAATATAATGAGCAACAACAACAAGACATAATTCCTACTCTACCAATGATTAGGTTCATAATGGATCTATGAAAGAAACAAGTTCATGAAATGTACACAAACTTTAAGGAAATAGGCCAAGCATAGATTTATATTAATGAGAACAAAGTGGTGCTTACATCCATGGATGTAGGTGCAACAGCTTCACCAAGATCTCTTTGTCCCAACCCTTTCTCAAATAATCCACACACGGAATAATGATGATTCAATGGTATCTCCCTTATGATATCATAAGTTAGATGCTTCACAATGTCTCCATCTTCCTTTCACCATGAGAACGCCTCCTTATATAGGCTTGGAGAGGCCTAAACACTTGAGAGATATTTGGGATAAGTTGAGGATTCTTCTCCTTTAGTTGTGGATCTTCCCTAGGATCATGGCTTGACCTTAGATTCAAATCCAACTACCTTCAAAGATTGAGGGTATTCTTCCCTGATTTCTCTCAACAAACCAAAATTCGCTCAAAAAGGGAAGTGCTCCCTTTAAATGGGGCATAGAGCATTGCAACGCTCCCCCAAAAGAGGGAACATAGTGCCAACGCTCCCTAACAGTGTATAGGGGAGTGTTGCCTTCCAAAAATTATATTTGAGTGGGTTTCTCAGTGGGAAAATACTTGTACTCTTTGTCAAATGATTTATCCTCTTCAAAACCAGTCTTTTGAGGTGTCTTAAGTGTCATTATGATGTCGTTAGAGGTACGACATAGGCAATATGACAGTATGATTTTTATGACACTTGTGACACTTGTGGCCAAAATGCGACACTTGTGGCCAAAATACGACACTTGTGACATTGGTAATGATGACACTAGGCCATCATCATAATGAGTAATTTTGATGTGTAACAGATTGCCCCCCAAAGTACGAAGTTAGAAGATGGGAACTAATGACTAAAGTACTTTGTAGAATTTTTCAAGCAAGGTTACATAATCATAGAACCTGATAGAAGTTGCATGCAACCATCAAACAAATATTAGGACATGTTTCAAACCCAAGGCAGACATACCTATGCTTGAGTGATAAAGACTTTCAAGGTATGGCCGCCATAAAATGCACTGTGCATCCATAATGATATTGACAAAAAGGTATAGCTAGTGAAGATACAATGTGGATCTATACTCCTATGACCTGAACTGATCGTAGCCACGAAGAATACACAATGGATCTATGAGATAATAAGACATAGCCATGAACAATACAAAGTGGATCTATGTGACATTATATGTGTTAATGTTCAAAAGAAACTCCATCGCAACCTGGGCAAAGTTCATATAAGAGTGATGACTCAACCCAGGGTCTTTTTACCGATCCTGATGTAGTAAGAATCCAACCATGTGAATAGATTTCCTGATGTCGAACATGGAAGAAACCACTTGATTACCAGTCAATGAGGTGAACCGTTAACAAGCGCAAGAGAGATCACCATTGATGTGAATGATTCCTAGGTTACTCTAGTACATTCCAACAAATGTGAATGTATGAGCTGAAGTCGAACATTCGTGGAATCATACGATCAAAGGTCAATGATGTAAACCCACTATCGGACATGAGGAGGCCTGCCATTGAGGCATGCAGGTCCCAAGGTACTAACTGGTTTCTAGGTCTAATCCCTGAATAATGTGCTGAAGTCGACATGAATAGACTTGTTGCAGGAGGGCCTTGATGTATCCCCCATCAACGGTAGGAAATTGACACAGAGATGTAATTGGTGGATCAAATGAACATATAATGACACGAGTATTGAAATAGGAATTTGTGATGGTTGAATCTTAAGACAGATACTTCCCTTGAACATTGAGGCATGACAATAGAAACTTGACATGGACCAAAACTTGATGATGCAGTGGATACTAGGACTTTCGTCGAGTGACCCAAAGGAGTAAGGAAACTTAAAGGATTGGTTTAGTGCAGAGGTTCAATGGATTGAAATGCATGCAAAGATAAAATGTCATGTTCAAGGGTGACTGTAAGAACTATTGGTAATGTTCTAAAAAACTGCTTGGCTTGCTTCCTTCAATTTTTTCCCCATCCAGATAGACAAGTACCTCTTTTTTATTTAATGAACTCAAGGAGGGTAAAACATCCTCGATATAACTCACCTTCAGTATGTTTCTCTTCCTTTTTAATGAACCGGAAGAAGGGTTCGGTCCCATATGGGCCCTTCAATGTATGATTGTTTAATGAGTCCAAAGAAGGTAAACTCGGTGATTTTTCATATTTAGAGAGTCTGAAAAATGACTTAAAGATGACTCCAGTGTTGTCCTTTTTCGTAATGTGAGTCTCACGAGGCCGACAAAGAGATAAATTATCACTCGAAAGACGCCCTTTCAAACCTTTTAATGAGTGGGAAAGGATGTAAGATCACTCTACAATTTTTTCACATTTAGAGAGTCTGAAAAGAGCTTAAAGAAGACAACAAGGGGTTCCTTTTTCGTGTATCCATGCAGGTCCAAAAAAGAGATAAAAGTTTACCCGATGCATTCTTATGTTTTTTATCTTGAAAACGAACTAAGACTATGCTCGTGGATGTGACAAGATGAAAAAACGAACAAAACTGCTCCGAAATCTGCAAATAATGTCAAAATTGAATTCTAGGGGATCAATAAGGCCTCCAAATATTTTAGAAAACCCCAAAATAACTATATCTTAGGAAAAAATGAAATTTTATAAATAGTAATATAGGGAAAATGTCAATTACCATTTCATTTGTGCAAAGATTTGTAGCAGTGGAGATTTTGTGATTTGGAGGTGAATCTTGCATTGTTTGTTGCCAGATCTAGGATCATCTGTTTTCGTCACTGTCAGGATGAGGTTGGTGCTCTTCTTCCTCTCTTCAATTTGTATGGTTTACATTTGGTTTTTAGGAAAAAAATGTTTTTTAAAATTGATGCCCTGGGTCACCCAAAAACCCAAAAAGGGTCGACGGTCCTATGAAACTCTAAGGGAGGTGCTATTTGATTTGTTTAGCGCTCCTATAGGCATGAAGATAGAACACTGACACTATGATTTGAGAGAGATAGGGGCACTTCTCGAAATGCACAAGCAAAACGCCCAAAAATGTGAGCGCTCCCTCAAAATGTGAAGGGGAGCGTTTTAATTTTTTCAAACGCCCTGGTGGCCATTGTGAGGGTGCATTGGCGCCCTAATGTGCATATGAAGGGGCTGTTGGCCTCATAAAATGAGCAAATTTTTTTTTTAGAGTTTTTCAATTGCCCAAAAATTGTCGGAAAACTTGATTAATGAACTTTTGTTGTTGATGATTGCAAGTGACTTTGGAAATAATCATGATCGAGTGGAAATAAAGAGAGAATGAGCTCAATGATGTGGCTGCCTTGCAATGTCCCCGATCAAGGGCTGCATTGAGGAATTGTTGTCTCCTCAAGTACTTCAAGATGCAAAAAATGAAGGAAGAGGTTCTACTTCTTGAGCATATGATTGAGTTGTGGGAAGTTGCAGAGAAAGGGTTTCGAATTGGAACACAACTTCTTACCATCGAGTTGGAAGATGTGTACTTCCTAACAGGCCTCTCGAAAAGAGGGGCCCTTGTTGTTTTATCCAGACAGAGGGTACTTCCCGTTCCTATGGAGGAGTACTTGGCAAACCACTATGTCCCGGGATCGAGATTAGTGGGAGGTAGAACTTCCATCAAAGACATCAGGGATATACCTCATAGATCTATCGTGTTTTCCATTATGAGTATAGCGGGCAATACCAGCTCACACTTAGTCTCAAGATCACAGGTGGCCTATGGTTTACAATACCTAGAGCCAACACTATTTAACTGGAGTGAACGGTTCCTTCAGAACGTGAAGGAGCGGATTACGAGATGTAGAGCAGGGAAGCAGAAGAAGTTCGTATATGGTTCATCCTTGGTCACATTCTTCTTAGAACACATTCCTTAGATGCAACCTTATGTAACTTTAGCAGTACAACCAATGAGAGAAACATGTATGGAGCGATGGACTAGTCTATCCCCGAGGCTAGGATCATAGTCAAAGTTCAAGTTCACCATTGATTTCTTCGCTTGGCTGAGACGCCAATTTCTCATGATAGAAGACTTCCCATATGCCAAAGTGGATTTTTGGGGAAGCATGGAATTGGTTTTGCCGACAGGAGAGGATTGGGATGTATCAGGTAAGAAACCAAAAATAATCTTGTCAAGTGTTTTTTATTTTATTTTAAAACTTATATTATTATTTTTTTGGGTACGTAGAAGAGTTTCTAATGGATATATCATTTCATCATGTAGACAAGGGAACAATACAATCGATAGAGATACCAGCACCGGGATGTCACGGAGATGCTTAGATTGTATCAGATCCAGGAGCAGGAGGTCTCCTGGAGGTTGAAAGAAACATTCAAGGCCTCATGATGGGTATCCCTCATCTTTGGAGGCGGGAGGTGCCTGAGAGTGTTTAACTCTTTACTGAGGCATGTAGCCCATGCAGTGATATGCTATTCACAACACAATGCGATGAAAGGAGATTAGATTCTCCTTGATGACATGTATAGTCTATATGATGACATTTATGGGTGTGAAGACCCAATATTTTTCCTTTCTAA
>JASDQU010102084.1:130993-146211 GCA_032191745.1 Picea mariana | reverse complement strand
CTATATTGAAATTAATCTCCAGTATCACCTCGGTCTCTTTGTCATCAATAAATCTATAATTGTATTACTATTTAAAAGTGGCATAAGAGTGTTGAAAGCACTTATGTGTGGGAAGTGTGTATAAACCCGTCGAGGTACTGAACAGGCTTGCTGGCAGTAGGTAAATGCACACATGATACCAAGACAACTTCGTCGGGGTACTGAATAGGCCTGTTGGCAATGAAGAAATGTCAGGTTGAGAGGTAGCAGGTATATGTTTTTAAATTAACTTTTGTGGAAGTATACATCATGTGGATACCACTATTGGATGGGATTAAAGCATTTGAGTGGGTTAAATGACATCCTCGTCGAGGCTATGGATGCTTGATAGTAGCAGTGGCTCTTTCAATGATATTGAAGTCCTTTTATAAACATCGTGACTCTTTGATTAAGACATTATTTCAGGTTATAATCCTCTGCGAAGAAAATTCTATTGTTTGGTTATAACATTGAGCTTATCCTAATACTATATGGTCTCAGAGTGAATTTATTTCAGGGAGTTTAAATCCTTTTTCAAGTCTTATTATTTTCTTCCTAAGATGAAATCTTACCAGATCAGAGATAACTGCTTTAGCCAGTAAGTCACCATTTTTTGGGCCCCAACAACTCCCCTTAAATTTTTTACAAAATTTAAAGGGCCCCCATTAGAATCTTGATAATTATAATGAGCTACAGATTCAACATTTTCAAATAGTTCCATACCTTGGCTTTCTTTGAGACAAACTTAAAACATTTACTATAGTATGAAACATTCATTACAAGAGTATATGTCAAACGTTAGAAACGAGCATAAAAATCTCAATTTAAACAAAAACGTTAATTTTTATCAAATGTTTACATTCGTTTAAATTATGATTATGTGTTCATTCTTTTGCTCATTAACAAGTTTGACTATTTTGAATAATGTGTTCAATACTTCATCAAATAATATCTTGGTTAGTTTCTCATTTTTATAAAATCATTTGGTGATATTATTTAATTAAATTCTTTTTTCATTTTGCATCTCATAATAATAAAAATAAATAAAAAAGAATTATCTATTATTTGTTTGATTTTGTAAAAAAACGAAATTAATATTTTTCTCTTCTCCATTAACTTGAAGCTTCTAGAACTTTAAGATCATTATAAACAATGTTTGTTTAGAACTTATAGTTAGTTTAAATTCATTTTTTAGTTTGTTGTTCTAGATTTTGTTTTATTCACAAATTTTCAGGTTATTAATTTTTAGGTTATTAATTTAGCTTTATTTTTGTTTCACGGGTTTCTATTATCAAATATTTGATACGGATCTGATCATGGCTTGATTTTATTATCCAAACGTTCAATATGATTGATCCAAAAATAATATTGGATTGCTACAAATAATTTTATGAGCAACAACAGATAACATTTGGAAAGGCGTCAAGATCAGGCAGACAATTTTGTAGGACTGATTGCAGCCAAACTGTGAGGAATTTGAAGAAACGGTTGAAAACCCAGAACCCAAATGGACCCATTTACCTTCCACATGGAGATGTTACCAAACAAATGAACGATTTGAGAGATATTTTGGTCTCTTTATGAGGAAAATTTCAGGTGGCGAAAATTATTAGTGACGCCTAAACTGTTCATTCATTTTATAAATATATGATAAAGATCAGAGCCATAAGGATCCAAGAATTGGAGAGGAGGATTTTTATCCTTTCTCTTTTGTATATTATTTCTTTTGTAAACTTTTATGGAGTAATGGATGGCTGGAATCTTTGAGAGAATGGACGAGTATTTTTAAAGAAGAATATGGAATTCCAGGTTGCTTAATGGCTTTTGTCCTGTGAGTAAAATGGTTTTATTTTCATATAATATCTTCATATTCTTTGAATAATTGATTATGCATTGATTTAGTATTTTTTATCAATACATGGTTAATTATTATCATTTATGTATTAATTTTTTTTAAATTTTTAAGAGTCTAATATCCAAAAATTCTTCCAGGACTACAGAATGGACAAGTGATTCCAAAACTTAATAGAACGACATATATGCATTTTGGCTTTAGCCTTTTGTTTGTAAGGTTGTTATTTATGTTTTGTTAATTCTGTTACATGTGCAGATCTGATATCTTTATATTAAATGATATGTGATGTGTAGGAGGTTTATATTATAAATACCATCCATCATTTGCTTCTCAAAATACAAATGCTGTGATCATATCTTCGATTTAAATAATGGGATTTATTTTTGATTTTTAAATTGAATGATAAAATGCATAGATTGATTCCAGATTTATTTTGCTGTAATAATGTATAATTATGATATCACATGTTTATGTTTTTGTTTCCTTTTCTATCATTAAAACCTAAGCTGCCAATACATGTTCTAAATTTATTTAGAATAGTCATAAGGTTCATTGCATATTTCTCTCTTGGACATGCCAGTTGGATGTTCACCACTCATGCAGATGCTTGGCTACACCTGACTAACTCACTGACGTGATAGCTTCTTTGAATTTTTCTGTCATTTACATATCATTGAAACTAGAATGT
This sequence comes from Picea mariana, assembly GCA_032191745.1. NCBI lineage: Eukaryota > Viridiplantae > Streptophyta > Pinopsida > Pinales > Pinaceae > Picea > Picea mariana. Next base: position 143,650 of record JASDQU010102084.1, on the reverse strand, counting down.
ATGGTTCAACTTTGATTATCCACATGTTCATGTTTCATTGAATTTTTTGCAAGATTCTTTAAATTTATAAAGGAAAAACAATAAATATTTTTATGTGCTTTCTTTATCTATTTCCTAGAAGCAATCATTTTTCCATTGATTTTCGTAAGTTTCGATTAAAACTTGCACCTTGTAAATCATGTAAATAAACGAGACTTGTATATCTTCTGCTTAAATACAACAACTACAGTTACATTAGAGCATATGCACATATATATAGTGTTTAGTAATTAGTTAGTTATTTCTCTCTTTTATTCGTTTCTTTTAGGATTCTTAGATTGGCTTATGGAGTCATTAAACCCATTATAATGAGTTACACCAAACGGCTTAGGTTATTTAGACAACCCCAAACCAGACTTGCTCTTCTAGTTGCCGGATGGTCAATTTTGTTCGTCAACAGTGTCTTCGTTGATGGATGGTCCATATTCATTTCGAGAATTCGGGCTTTGGGAGTTTTCATATCTTTGTTCGGAAAATCCTTCGAAGTGGCATATATCTGAAGTGGGGAATCTGTCGTTGCATTTTCTCATTGATGGATGGTCCAGATTCCCTTCGGGGCTTCGACAATTCAAAATGTTGTGCTTGGAAATCTCTCGGAGTGGTATGTCTCCAAATTTGATGTGGAAGGCTCTCGGGACTTCGAAACTTCGACTCTTTGGCTCTTCGGCTCTCTGGGACTTCAGATGTTCGCGTACTTCGGGTGTTCTCGTAGTTTTTGGGTTCACTCTTGATGTTAAACCCTGTGCGATTTTGACACGTTGAATGCACGAAAATCATCAATCTGATTGACTTGATGTATCTCCACTATCAAAATTCAACTTATTTGTTTCCACAATCTGAGCCCGAAATTGATCGCTCTGGATTACTGCGTTTGTCCATAGGTGTTTTTTATGCATACAAAAAGGCTTGATTGACCTGTTGTGAGCTCAATTAGTAGAAAACATCATGACAAGCATTTTGAACAAAATACGGCATGTAATTGTCCTTCAAGAAACAATAGAAACAAAAACATGCGCAAATACTCAATCAAGAAAGAAATGAATAAGAACCAAGTCACTCAGTAATGGGAAACTGACTCAAGTGGTACCCAAAAAAAAAAATATGACAGAGGATTTTTTAGGGTGTGTTGAGTACTCAACACATTAAACATTCATTTGGATTCTTATGAAATTTTAATGAAGTATATTGGTGCACTTCATAGTTATATTCGTCATATTTTACTATTGTTTAATATCACAAGTCTTGACGAAGTTTGTGTGCAATCCACTCACCTTGAGAACATGGGAAAGCATGTTCAAGAATATCCCACAAAGAAACCTTCCAATCTCCCACATAAGAAGTTTAAGAAATTTAAAAGGAAGGACAAAAAGACTGTCATTGTAAAGAGGGAAGAAAGAAAACCATATTGCACTCATTGCAATAATAATGGTCATGATGATGAACACTGTTGGAAATTATATCCAGAGAAGAGACCAAAACAACTCAGTGGAAAGGGGAAGACAAAGAACGTTGCTACAAGGCAACAATATCCTGGTTCTAATTCAAGATACAAAGTAAACATCACAACGGTTGGAGTATAAGGTAAAGATTCCCTTCATGCTTGTTCAAATTCCAATAATGAATCTCATGATGATGAAATAAAGAGGAATGAATTATTTCATATAAGAGTTGTATCCAAGCACACTAAGATAGATACATTATTTGATCTGGGTTCCAAGGTAAACTTGATGTCTGAAGCACTTGTAAAAAGGATGGGTCTTAAAACTAAACCACATCCAAAGCCTTATCCTCTTGGTTGGGTATGTGATAAATAAAAACTTAATGTCACCAAGAAATGTAGGGTCATATTTTCTATTGCTTCGAAGTTGATTGATGAAGTGGATTTGGATGTTCTATTACTTGATATATGTGGAATAGTGCTAGGGAGTCCTTATCTTTGTGATAGAAAGGAAGTCTTCTTTTGTCAGGAGAATAAATATAACCTTACTAAAGGGGGAGTGGAATATATTGTTAGATCCCACATCATGAGGGTAAAAAACACACTTATTAGTGTAGGACAAATGAAGAGACTCATAAACACTAATAAGAGATATGTACTCATGGTCATAAGGGAAAAGGATGTCGGAACATCTGACGCCTTCTAAGCATGTGATCATTCTCATAAGAAAGAATTAATTGATCTTGTTTCTAAGTATGATGATATTTTCCAGGAACCAAATGGATTACCCCCTAAGAGGGAAATCCAACATGAAATACATATTCAACAGGATTATCCTCTTCTTAATGTGTGCATGTACAAGATGTCAGTTGTAGAGATGACAAAGATCAGAAAGTGGGTACAATGCTTAATGGATCAAGGCGTCATCGGGTCCATCTAATCTCTTTGTGGTTCTCTGATCATGATGGTGCCAAAGAAGGATGGCACATGGAGAATGTGTATCGATTACCAAGCCTTAAATAAAATCACGGTGAAAAATCGATACCCTCTTCCTCGTATAGATGATTTACTTGATCAATTAAATAATGTTGTTTATTTCACTAAGTTGGATTTGCACAGTGGATACCATGAGATCAGGGTTGCAGAACATGATGCATGGAAAATTTCCTTTAAAAAAAACCATGGATTGTTTGAGTGGTTAGATATGTCGTTTGTGCTTTGTAATGCTTTGGCAACCTTCATGCGTGTGATGAATGATGTATTCATGCCATTCCTAGATGATTTTGTGATTTTATGTTTAGATGAAATTCTTATATTTACTGGGACTTGGGATGAACATGTAAGTCATGTAAAGAAAGTATTGGATACTTTGCAAAGGGAAAAGTTGTATGTAAAATTTTCCAAATGTGAATTTGGTAAGACTACACTTGTGTACTTAGGTCATATTGTAGGAGGAGGACAATTGAGAATTGATCTTTCCAAGATTGATGTAATTGTAAATTGGCCCGAGACCAAAAGTATATCCAAAGTACAAAGCTTCTTAGGTGCATTCCAGTACTAAAGGAGATTCATTTCAAACTTCTCTTTTATTGCAGCTCCTTTGCATGCCTTAACCAATGTGAAGAACACTTTTCAGTGGGGAGGAAAGAAACAAAAATATTTCGACACTTTGAAGGAAAAGATCAATACCGCACCAGTATTAGCACTGTTGAATCTTCAACAACCTTTCAAGATCGAGAAATATGCCAACGGATATGCCATGGGTGCAGTATTGATGCAATATCATAAGGCTATCTGTTACCACTCTGAAAATTTTAACCAAGTTGTTGTTAACTATCCTACATATGATAAAGAGTTGTATGCATTAGTTCAAATTTGAAAGAAATGGAAAACATACATATCATCAACCCTTACAATATCTCCAAGCAAAAACCAAACTGCAACAATCCCGAAATTACAGGTGGATGGGTTTTCTCCAACAATTTCATTTGGTAATCAAATACAAAAGGGTACGAGTAACAAGGTAGCCAATATGATTTCTAGACCTCCTATTGTTGCTTCTATTATTTTGAAGAATGCTTCTTTATCTCATGATATCTATGTGGAACAATATGTCATTGATGAATATTTTAAAGAAGTATTTGAGAAGATAACCCATGGTGCATAGGTAGAGAACTATTTTCTGCAGGGAAAACTACTCTACCATCTTGGAAATCTATGTATTCCTACAAGTGAATGAGTCCATGTAATACGCGAAGCTCACACTTCTCTTGTTCCTGGAATTTTGGGGTAGGAAAAAATATGGCTCTTCTACAAAGATTTTGTTACTGGCCTCAGATGAAATCAAATGTAACTAAATATGTAAAGGGGTGTGTGATGTGTTCTACTTGTAACCCCACTAATAGAAAATTGGGGCTATACTCACCACTTCCCGTTCCATCCCATCCATGAGAAAGTATCTCCATGGATTTTGTAGGGGGTTTACCAATGTCTAAAAGGGGTCATGACTATTTTTATGTTGTAGTGGATAGGTTCAATAAGATGTGTATCTTTATGCCATGTAAAAAGAAGATCATTGTTGAGAAGACTACTAATATCTTCTTTCAGTATGTTTGGGTTCACTTTGGGTTACCCACATTCATTATCTCGGATGGAGATGCTCATTTCCTTGGGTATTTTTGGACAAGATTTTGGAGAATGATGGACACCAAGTTGAAGAGGAGCACTTATTTCCATCCATAGACCAACAAACAGACATAGGTTGTTAACCAAACATTGGTACTTTTTCTTTGAGGCTACTGCAACAAGCATTCCAAGTTATGGTATGAACATATACCCTATCTACATCACTCTTACAATCGAGCCTTACATTCTTCCACTCAGTGTTATCCTTTCAAGACATGTTTTGGGTATTTTCCTAAGGTCCCTTTGGATTTGATATATGGGAGATACACTGATTCAAATGAAGAGATAAATGAAGATAGAGCCCGCAAGTTCATCCAGATGATCCAACAGGTACACCAAGCAGTCAGGGAATAGTTGGAGAAAATCCAAGCACAATATAAAGCTCGACATCAAAAGCACAGGGTTGATCATCAGTTCCAGGTTGGAGACCAGGTATGGCTTCACATCAGAAAGGACAGATTGAAGTGTGAATAAAGAAACTCAAGCCCATCTGATATGGACCCTTCATTATTTGGAGAAAAGCGATACTAATGTTTTTCATTTAGATCTTCCACCTTATATGTAGATTTACTCAGTTGTAAATGTAGAAAACTTGAAACTTTTTTATCCTCCCATGATGATGGATCAGGGTGAGGAAGTTTCAATAACTCCAGTTGATGAGTTTTCTCTTGAGTACTTGGACGAGTTGATGGAAGATATCATCATGAACAGAAGGATGAGGACTTCATGCAAGGGCGATGTTGATTATCTTTGAGTGGGATTAAAGGGCACACATCCAAGCAAGAAAAGGTGGATTGAGAAGGACAATGTGAGGAAACTCTTCCCTCAGTTATCTGTTGATTGATGAAATATTTTGGTGGTCCAAAATTCTCTCAATCGGAAGGCGTGATCCAAAAAGAATCTAGAGAAGACTAAGGATAACTCAGAATTCGTAGAAGTAAATCAGGAAGCACAGAATGGCCTCAATAGATAGAGAAAGGGAAAAAATTCAAAGTCTTCAAAGCTTGGTGAAGTTGGTATCATTACAAAGATATCATCACAAGCTTTCCAACAATGTAAATGGCTCATCAAATGGAGTTACGGATCAAAAGGTATACGCGGTCAAAGTTTTGGTAATCCTAGCCCAGTCAACAGGGATGAGTCGGCATCCATACCGCTGACGTCAAAATTAGTACGGATGATCTCATCATATGTATAGTGTATGTAGAACACGTAGAGGGTGACATGTGTCATGATGATGTCAGCATAGTGATGTGGCAGCACCAGAGGCTACCACGTGTCGCTCATTTTTTACTTTTCTGGTCAAATTCATGGACCAATGGGAACATGCCATATGGTAGTCAGTACAACCATGTGACAGACCATACAACCACTCGACAAGTGATGTGGAAGGCTGGCCTGGTAGAGGTGACATGGATGTCCATGCAATGAGGAGACATGGGCCAATTAAAGGTCACCACGTGGCCGAGTCATGGGTTGCCACGTGGCAGTGGGAAAATGCCCAAGGATTCCCAACAACCAAAATTTAAAAGGGATAAGGGGTTGGCTAGCACTAGCCCCCAGTCTGCTAAATCTGTCGCTATACCTGGAGGATCTGCCACAACCAAACCACACTCCAAAGTTAGCAACAATCCCAATAGATAACATATANCCTTGTATTAAAAATGGAGGTCCGCGGCCCTGACCTCGAAACCTCCTCTAACCAAAGCGTCTTAAATATATCCACTAACCAACTAGCCAAACAAATCTATTGGTATATATTCTCGCCAACATTACTTAAGAGCTGAGTTTTCCAGAGTTTGGGCGTCAGACTAGAGGGCGTGTTCCCGTACGGATGACACGGAAATCAAGAAATCCCAACACTTAACCATTCATTGGTTTCATGTGATATTAATGGGGACACATCATGTATAGTAATTCATGTTACCTGGGATTATGGACACTCCCCTTGGACTACTTCATCTTCAGCGTTGAGATAAGTTCCCATACATGGGACCCCAACTCATGGATGAGCCATTTATAAACACATTTCTTAGCCTACTTCACTCTCACGATTGAGGGAAACACACATACATGATAATTTCAGTTAGGGATCTACATCATAGGTAGATGCATTGAGGGTAGTGGTTTTCAAAGGGGGATGCAATGGTGGGATCCTTGCAAAGATGTAATGGGGTTGAAGGTGTTGGGTTAATCTTGACTCATTCATAGAATAGATAAGTTAACCTTGATGTTTTCATTAATGGATTTACCATTGGTGTTTTTTGGGCCCATGGTATTTTCCCATGGTATTATATGTGATGAATCCTATTTAAATACCTGAAGAAATCCATTGTAAGATGCCTCAAATATCTCGTTGTTTGGTTCAATTGGATAAGGTGGTGAATGGGCTTGGGAAAAGCATTGGGTAAATTTTACTACATTAAATCCCTATTTTCATGTTGGTTTGGGTAAAAGGAATTTTGCAGAGAGGGAGAAGTGAAGGGGAAAACAATTTTTTGTGGTTGTCTCTATTGACATAAGGATCATGGTTTACTGGAGTTTAATTGTTGCAATCCATTTCTCTCAACAAATATTATATATTCATTTGTTTAAAGAAATATTTATGTTAGAAAACAATTCCAACACATACAAATGTTGTAAGAATCGACATGTCATTCTAATGCAGTGAGACCTGCCTCTTATATTCTTTATATCAATAGTGAATCCATGTATAAATTGAAGATATATTTCATACTATCAATAGTGAAACCCTAGTCTGGATATTGATTGTCTCGGTGTCTTAGTGGAAATATATTTGGATCCCTATGACCTTGGTGAGCATCTCAAGCCCAACACTTAAGCATTCATTGGTTTCATATGATATTAGTGGGGACACATAATGTATAGTCATTCATGGTACTCAGGATTATGAACACTCTCCTTGGACAACTTCATCCTCAATGTCGATAGAAGTTCCCATACACGAGACCCTAGCTTATGGATGAGCCATTTATAAACACATTTCTTAGCCTACTTCACTCTCACCATTGAGGGAAACACTCGTACATGATAATTTGACTTAGGGATGTACATCATAGGTGCAAGCATTAAGGGTAGTGGTTTTCAAAGGGGGATGTAATTGTGGGATCCCTGTAAGGATGTAATGGGGGTTGAAGATGTTGGGTTAATCTTGACTTGATCATAGAGTAGATAAGTTGACCTTGATGTTTTCACTAATGGGTTTACCATTGTTGGTTTATGGGCCCATGGTATTTTCCCATGGTATTATATGTGATGAAGCCTGTTTAGATACTTGAAGAACTCCATTGTAAGATGCCTCAAGTACCTCTAAGGTGCTGAATGGGCTTGGGCAAGGTATCGAGTAAATTTTACTACATTAACCCCCTATTTTCATGTTGGTTTGGGTAAAAGGAATTTTGTAAAGAGGGAGAAGTGAAGGGGACAACATTTTTTTTTGGTTTTCTCTATAGACATAAGGGATCATGATATATTGGATTTTAATTGTTGCAATCCATTTCTCTCCACAAATATTAGATATTAATTTGTTTAAAAAAATATTTATGTTAGAAAATAATTCCAACACATACAAATGTTGTAAGAATCTACATGTCATTGTAATGCAGTGAGACCTACCTCTTGTATGCTTTATATCAATAGTGAATCCCTATATAAATTGAATATATATTTCATACTATCAATAGTGAAACCCTAGTCTAGCAATTGATGGTCTCGGTGTCTTAGTGGAAATATATTTGGATCCATATGACTTTGGTGAGCGTCTCAATCCCAACAGTTAACCGTTCATTGGTTCCATGTTATATTATTGGGGACACATCATGTATAATCATTCATGGTACTTGGGCTTATGGAAAATACCCTTGGACTACTTCATCCTCAACATCGAGATAATTTCCCATGCATGGGATCCCAACTCATGGATGAGCCATTTATAAACACATTTCTTAGCCTACTTCATTCTCATGATTGAGGGAAACACACACACATGATAATTTGAATTAGGGAAGTACATCATAGGTACAAACATTGAGGTTAGTTGATGCATCCCCCCTATTCTCCTTCGGGATACGTGACCTCCCAATCAAGGATCTTCGATTTTGTGAGCCAAATCGACTCTCTGAAACCTTGATGGTCTCACTTTGCGTTACAGGAAAATCCACCCGCGGACAAGTGGATTTCCTCTTGGATACTGGACCCCTATGACCAAGAGATAAAAGTGCTATTGTGGACACTGACTTTCCTTTACATGAAGCTAAACTATGAAAGAAGAAGAAGTAAGAAAAGTAAATTCCTTTTTACTGACATTTGTCCTTGCTTGATCCAGGCTGATCGTGATATCCAAGTTCTTCAGAAGGTCCTGCAATATAATGAGCAACAACAACGAGACATAATTCCTACTCTACCAATGATTAGGTTGATAATGGATCTATGAAAGAAACAAGTTCATGAAATGTACACAAACTTTAAGGAAATAGGCCAAGCATAGATTTATATTAATGAGAACAAATTGGTGCTTACATCCATGGATGTAGGTGCAACAGCTTCACCAAGATCTCTTTGTCTCGACCCTTTATCAAATAATCCACACACAGAATGTTGATGCTTCAATGGTATCTCCCTTATGAGATCATAAGTTAGATGCTTCACAATGTCTCCATCTTCCTTTCACCATGAGAAGGCCTCCTTATATAGGCTTGGAGAGGCCTAAACACTTGAGAGATATTTGGGATAAGTTGAGGATTCTTCTCCTTTAGTTGTGGATATTCCCTAGGATCATGGCTTGAACTCAGATTCAAATCCAACTACCTTCAAAGATTGAGGGGATTCTTCCCTGATTTCTCTCAACAAACCAAAATTCGCTCAGAAAGGGAAGTGCTCCCTCTAAATGAGGCATAGAGCATTGCAACGCTCCCCCAAAAGAGGGAACAGAGCGCCAACACTCCCTAACAGTGTATAGGGGAGTGTTGCCTTCCAAAGATTATATTTGAGTGGGTTTCTCAGTGGGAAAATACTTGTACTCTTTGTCAAATGATTTATCCTCTTCAAAACCAGTCTTTTAAGGTGTCTTAAGTGTCCTTATGATGTCGTTAGAGGTACGACATAGGAAATATGACAGTATGATTTTTATGACACTTGCGACACTTGTGGCCAAAATGCGACACTTGTGACATTGGTAATGATGACACTAGGCCATCATCATAATGAGTAATTTTGATGTGTAACAGATTTCCCCCCAAAGTGCGAAGTTAGAAGATGGGAACTGATGACTGAAGTACTTTGTATAATTTTTCAAGCAAGGGTATAGAATCATAGAACCTGATAGAAGTTGCATGCAACCATCAAACAAATATTAGGACATGTTTCAAACCCAAGGCAGACATACCTATGCTTGAGTGATAAAGACTTTCAAGGTATGGCCACCATAAAATGCACTGTGCATCCATAATGATATTGACAAAAAGGTATAGCCAGTGAAGATACAATGTGGATCTATACTCCTATGACCTGAACTGATCGTAGCCATGAAGAATACACAATGGATCTATGAGATAATAATACATATCCATGACCAATACAAAGTGGATCTATGTGACAGTATATGTGTTAATGTTCAAAAGAAACTCCATCGCAACCTGTGCAAAGTTCATATAAGAGTGATGACTCAACCCAGGGTCTTTTTACCGATCCTGATGTAGTGAGAATCCAACCATGTGAATAGATGTCCTGATGTCGAACATGGAAGAAACCACTTGATTACCAGTCAATGAGGTGAACCGTTAACAAGCGCGAGAGAGATCACCATTGATGTGAATGATTCCTAGGTTACTCTAGTACATTCCAACAAATGTGAATGTATGAGCTGAAGTTGAACATTCTTGGAATCATACGATCAGAGGTCAATGATGTAAACTCACTATCGAACATGAGGAGGCCTGCCATTGAGGCATGCAGGTCCCAAGGTACTAACTAGTTTCTAGGTCTAATCCCTAAATAATGTGCTAAAGTCGACATGAATAGACTTGTTGCAGGAGGGCCTTGATGTATCCCACATCAACGACAGGAAATTGACACAGAGATGTAATTGGTGGATCAAATGAACATATAATGACACGAGTATTGAAACAGGAATTTGTGATGGTTGAATCTTGAGACAGATACTTCCCTTGAACACTGAGGCATGACAACATAAACTTGACATGGACCAAAACTTGATGATGTAGTGGATACTATGACTTTCGTCAGGTGACCCAAAGGAGTAAGGAAACTCAAAGGATTGGTTTAGTGTAGAGGTTTAGTGGATTGAAATGTGTGCAAAGATAAAATGTCGTGTTCAAGGGAGATTGTAAGAACTATTGGTAATGTTCTCAAAAACTGCTTGGCTTGCTTCCTTCAATTTTTTCCCCATCCAGATAGACGAGTACCTCTTTTTGATTTAATGAACTCAAGGAGGGTAAAACATGCTCGATATAACTCACCTTCAGTATGTTTCTCTTCCTTTTTAATGAACCGGAAGAAGGGTTCGGTCCCATATGGGCCCTTCAATGTATGATTGTTTAACGAGTCCAAAGAAGGTAAACTCGGTGATTTTTCATATTTAGAGAGTCTGAAAAATGACTTAAACATGACTCTAGTGTTGTCCTTTTTCGTAATGTGAGTCTCACGAGGCCGACAAAGAGATAAATTATCACTCGAAAGATGCCCTTTCAAACCTTTTAATGAGTGGGAAAGGATGTAAGATCACTCTACAATTTTTTCACATTTAGAGAGTCTGAAAAGATCTCAAAGAAGACAACAAGGGGTTCCTTTTTCATGTATCCATGCAGGTCCAAAAAAGAGATAAAAGTTTACCCGGTGCGTTCTTATGTTTTTTATCTTGAGAATGAACTAAGACTATGCTCGTGGATGTGAAAAGATGAAAAAATGAACAAAACTGCTTCGAAATCTACAAATAATGTCAAAATTGCATTCCAAGGGATCAATAAGGCCTCCAAATATTTTAGAAAACCCCAAAATAACTATATCTTAGGCAAAAATGAAATTTTATAAATAGTAATATAGGGAAAATGTCAATTACCATTTCATTTGTTCAAAGATTTGTAGCAATGGATATTTTGTGATTTGGAGGTGAATCTTGCATTGTTCGTTGCCAGATCTAGGATCATCTGTTTTCGTCACTGTCAGGATGAGGTTGGTGCTCTTCTTCCTCTCTTCAATTTGTATGGTTTACATTTGGTTTTTAGGAAAAAAATGTATTTTAAAATTGATGCCCTGGGTCACCCAAAAACCCAAAAAGGGTCGGCGGTCCTATGAAACTCTAAGGGCGGTGCTATTTGATTTGTTTAGCACTCCTATAGGCACGAAGATAGAACACTAACACTATGATGTGAGAGAGATAGGGGCCCTGCCCGAAATGCACAAGCAAAATGCCCAAAAATGCGAGCGCTCCCTCAAAATGTGAAGGGGAGCGTTTTAATTTTTTCAAACGCCCTGGTGGCCATTGTGAGTGTGCGTTGGCTCCCTGATGTGCATATGAAGGGGGTGTTGGCCTCATAAAATGAGCAAATTTTTTTTTTTAGAGTTTTTCAATTGCCCAAAAATTGTTGGAAAACTTGATTAATGAACTTTTGTTGTTGATGATTGCAGGTGACTTCGGAAATAATCATGATCGAGTGGAAATAAAGAGAGAATGAGCTCAATGATGTGGCTGCCTTGCAATGTCCCCGATCAAGGGCCGCATTGAGGAATTGTTGTCTCCTCAAGTACTTCAAGATGCAAAAAATGAAGAAAGAGGTTCTTCTTCTTGAGCATATGATCGAGTTGTGGGAAGTTGCAGAGCAAGGGTTTCGAATCGGAACACAACTTCTTACCATCGAGTTGGAAGATGTGTACTTCCTGACAGGCCTCTCAAAAAGAGGGGCCCTTGTTGTTTTATCCAGACAGAGGGTACTTCCTGTTCCTGTGGAGGAGTACTTGGCAAACCACTATGTCCCGGGATCGAGATTAGTGGGAGGTAGAACGGCCATCAAAGACATCGGGGATATACCTCTTAGATCTATCATGTTTTCCATTATGAGTATAGTGGGCAATACCAGCTCACACTTAGTCTCGAGATCACATGTGGCCTATGGTTTACAATACCTAGAGCCAACACTATTTAACTGGAGTGAACGGTTCCTTCAGAACGTGAAGGAGCGGATTACGAGATGTAGAGCAGGGCAGCAGAAGTAGTTCGTATATGGTTCATTCTTGGTCGCATTCTTCTTAGAACACATTCCTCAGATGCAACCTCATGTAGCTTTAGCAGTACAACCAGTGAGAGAAACATGTATGGAGCGATGGACTAGTCTATCCCCGAGGCTAGGATCAGAGTCAAATTTCAAGTTCACCGTTGATTTCTTCGCTTGGCTGAGACGCCAATTTCTCGTTATAGAAGACTTCCCATATGCCGAAGTGGATTTCCGGGGAAGCATGGA
>JASDQU010102084.1:74045-84269 GCA_032191745.1 Picea mariana | reverse complement strand
CACATAATGCATCATTCATTCAATCACACTTCAAAATGAACATTGTCTAAGGAATTGGAACAATTTCGTTTGTTCTATTCATTCATGAAATAAATTATATAGTATTACAATTCTTCACTGCATCTCTCTTATTTTCCTATATTCTACTCTCTTATAGTCTTCTCTACCTTACTCTGCTCTCCTCTTGTGTCTCCTACAATACAACAACAACAACTCTATCTAAGGAGTGGATCCTCGAGCTCTTCTCCGTCCTGTCTATAACCTATCTTATCAGTTTCTAGCGGTTACCTAATTTGTCCTATTACAATAACAATCAGTTATTACCCGATAAGGGCTTCCACTCTCTATTTGCAACCCCTTATAGTCATACAAGACTTTACAAACAAGATATATTTAAAAACTTTATTTCCAAAATATCTCAACATCTCGTTTGTCTTCTGAGTTAAATGTTGATTTGAAACTCTGTCATGCTTAGATGTCATATCCCTTCCTCCATGCTTGCGTCTTTGACTTTGAAAGAGATGCTCCTGCATCATACTCCTCTGGCTAAAATATTCATGGGCTCCTATCCATGAGCTCTTGTATTGTTTTTCCATGCTTCAAAATATCAGGTTCTATGACACAACTTGAATCTTTCACTGGATGATATTTCCACTTGACCAAGTATTCAGGATATGTCTTCCTCTTGATCTTCTTTCCAACTCTTTGTTCTATGATTCTCTCCATCTGAGGTTTTTTTGCTGTGGGCAATTATTCTTCCCACTGAACTTCTTTCTGATCATTTGATTCTTCTGCATCATCTCTCATGTAAGGATACAGGTCTGTAATATTGAATATCGGTGATATCCCAACATAGTCCAACAATCCAATTTCATAAGCATTGGCTGCAAATTTTCTGAGAATCCTGCATGGTCCTATCTTTTTCATCTTCAACTTGTTATATGTTCCCCTTGGAAACCTTTGTTTTCTCAAATGAGCTAAAACTTCATCTCCTACTTCGAATTGAACTTATCTCCTCTTCTAATCAACTATGTTCTTATATTTCAGGCTGTTGTCCTATAGMTGGTCTCTAACTCTGTCATGGAGTTTCTGCATTTCTATTGCAAAATCTTCTRYGCCAACACTTCTGAATTCATCTTTGTTCAKATTTCTCAACTCTGTAATCCATCTTGGTTGTATACCATACACAATTTCAAATGGACTTTTTTCAGTGCTCCTATTCTCTGAATTGTTAAATAAAAATTCTTCTTGTGCTATAATCYGATCCCATTRATGGCCTTGTTTAGTGGCTAAACTTTTTARCAAGTTTCCCAGACTCCTGTTTACTACTTCAATCTGTCCATCTGTCTGRGGGTGATATGTTGAAATAAAGGACAAGTTTGTCACCAACCTCTTCCATAGAGTTCTCCAAAAGTTCCCTACAGATTTTGTGTCTCTGTCTGAGACTATGCTCCTAGGCAATCCATGTAGTCTCACCACTTCTCTAAAAAACAAATTGGCTATGTGCGTAGCATCTTTTTTCTTCTGGCATGGTATGAAATGTGTCATTTTTGAAAATCTATCCACCACAACAGATATGGAATCACTCCCTTTATGGGTTCTATGCAATCCCAATACAAAATCCATACTGATTGCATCCCATGGCCTTTCTAGAATTGGTAATGGCTGATAAAAACCAGTGTTCTGATGTCTTCCTTTTGCATATTGACAAATTCTTCATTTGTTCACAAACGTTTTCATATCTTCCCTCATGCTCATCCAATAGTATGAATTGCTCAATTGTGCAAATGTCTTATCATGACCAAAATGTCCATTTAAACCTCCGTTGTGTTTCTCTTTCAGCAGGTTATCTCCCATTGAGTAGCTTGGTATGCATAGTTGGATCCCTTTGAACAATAATCCATCCTGGATCAAATATTTTGTCTACGGGCTTCTGTCTCCCAACAAAGGATTCTTACATGCCTCATAAGATTTCCTAAAATCTGGATCTTCTCGATACATTTCCTTGAGGTGTTCAAACCCTAAGGTCTCCACCTGGAATTCCTGTACAATTAAACTCCTCCTACTCAAAGCATCTGCAACTTTGTTAGCAGTTCGAGCAATATGTTTAATAACAAAATTAAAATTACGCATAAATTATACCCATTTAGCATGTCTCTGATTCAACTTTTCTTGCCTAGTAATAAACTGCAAAGCTTGATTATCATTGTACAAGACAAATTCTTTAGGAATTACATAGTGCCTCCACTTCTTCAAAGCTTGAATCACTGCATAAAATTCTTTGTCATATGTGGAATACTTCTTCTTGGTGTCATTCAACATCTCACTGAAATAAGCAACTGACCTATTATCCTGACTCAAGACTGCTCCAATAGCTACTCCACTTGCATCACATCTCACTTGAAATGTTTTTCCAAAATCTGGTAAGACCATAATTGGTTGTTCTGTGATCTTCTCCTTCAACACTTTGAAACATTTTTCAACTTCCTCTATCCATTTAAAAGACTTGTGCTTCTTCTTCACAGTGTCCAACATGGGTGTACATATACCATTGAAAGTTCTGATAAACTTTCTGTAAAAACTTGGTAACCCATGAAAACTTCTTACTTCAAATATGCTTCTTGGAGATGGCCAATCTTTGATTATATGTGATGGTCATTCTTTGAAAACTTCTTACTTCAAATATGCTTCTTGGAGATGGTATTATATGTGATGAAGGATATTTAAATACTTGAAGAACTAAGGTGGTGAATGGGCTTGGGCAAGATATTGGGTAAATTTTTGTCAACGTGGAGATTGTTGGAATTCTGACAACAATAAAAATCGGTGAACAATGGTGGTTCATGTAACAATGGTAGTTCTTGAACCAATGGTAATTCATGTAATGGTAGGAGTTATGTTGAAGATGATATATATTTCATATCCCTAAGAGGAAAATTGGAAAAATTTTCTAAACCTATAAACAATAACAATACCAATACCTTGCCTTGTGGATGTTTCCTCTAAACATTGTCAAGGTTCTACCATGTAAATTTTATTTTATATCTTTTTTTAATGTTTTATGTTATCTTACATTTATCCATTCATGTAAAAAATAAAGCTCAAACGAAATCATTAAAAAAAACACAAGCTATATTTCAATTAGTTGAAGCACAAATAATTAAAAAGACTTGAACTGACACACCATAGGGTGGCATTATGTGAGCCCACATGACATTCTAAACGGACTCGGACCTTCCTCATGCATGCTTATATAAATTGAAGATATATTCAATACCACTCCTTCACAACCAACTTGGAGATTCATGATATATTTCATACCGCTTTCTTTGGACAACAAAATTGTGACCCCATGTTCAGATTATTTAGACAACAAAATTGTGAAGGGAATCATTTGAGTGATAACATGGAAGCCTCTCACATCCACGTGGCAAAAGATGATGACTCTGAATCACACGATCGGATAAAGAGAGACTTATAATATCCTCCAAGTCTGGAACACTCTATATAGTAACCAGAGAGGCAAATATTCAATATCCTATTGGGGCTATTTACGCTATGGATGATTTAGCAACTGGATGAAGGCGAATTGAGCGCCAGAAAAGTGTGCACAGTAAGCAAGTACATCCGTTCAGAGTCCCTAACCTCCCACCAGAACTGGCACAACGAATTGTCCGTGGTTTTGAGACCAGAGTTGGGAAATAAACGAGCACGATATATTCCTTGTTATCCTACAATTTTCATATTTAAAGGATGTGGGCCCGGTCTGTGGGCACGGTATGCATGGTGGGCACGGTATGCACCTTGTGTATGGCCTATCAAACATTTGTGCAAACAGCTTGAAGTACTAGATACTGTTTTTTAGATAATTTTTTTTTTTATTACTATTTTCATAAAATTGTTTTTTCTCTTTAATCCACCCATATTTATATGCATTTCCATTTCCATCAATAAATAAAATTGTATTTTTTTTCATCAAAAATATGTTCATATACCTTGTTCTATTTCTATCAATTCATAAAATTGTATTTCTTTAAGTGAGTTATACTAAATGTGCATAGTAATGCATGCTCTTCAAATATTATTTACTAGCACAATCACTTTATAAAAATTATATTTATCTTAGTATATCTGAATTTACATAATACTAACACAATCTATTTTCCCATCATTTACCTAATGTTATAAAACAATTGAAGATCAAATTTCATTATATATTGAAATCCTAGGTGAACTTTTCTCATCGAAATCCTATCCATTTATGGAATATGGAAATTAGAGATTATGAAAAGGCCAGAAATCGAAAACACTTAATATGAAAATTGGAACTTAATAGAAGCAAAGAAAAACTTCTTTAAGAGTTTAGTAGAATGTTGAAGTCGAAATAGAGAGATGCCTTTGAATCGAATAGAGTCGACAACAATAAAGGAACACATTTAGCTAGGATTTGTGAAGAGAGAGGGAATTAGACTCTTTGTTTTTCTAGAACATTGAAAGCTCGACAACATTAATAACCACTTTCAGAAAATAATAAAACAAAATAATTTTTTATACAATTTGTAAAGATCCCTGCCATTACAACAAGAAGTAAGCATAACAAGTAAGCATAATGAGTAAGCATAAGGGTCCCACACGTAAACAAAATAATTCTAAACCTTCAACCAAACATAAATTCCAACATGTCTGAAATCCAACTTGCACTATCATACATCATACGACACCGTTAGATGAAGGCAAGGAAAAAATGGATGGAGGGTGACTATAATTGATACAATTAAATTGGCGCAATGACTAGATGTAAATTATTACCAAATTATCATCATAAGGACTAATTCACAACATAACTAACCAATCACCATCTAAAGTAAAAGCATCTAACCATCTTTAAGAAACATATACCTTCCATTCAAGGGTTTATTATTCCAGTAAACTCATCTATAAAATTAAAAGCATAAACAACATTCCCCATAATACATTTTTAACAGTACAAATGGAAGATCTTATATATTAAACAAATTATTCTCTAACCTGTATAATCTTAGATAAGCTTTTCTTTTATTAGAAGGGTGTTTCTTAGATAAGTTTTTCTTAGATGAGTGTTTCTTAGATAAGTTTTTCTTTTATTACTATTTTATGTTTAAATAAAATTGTTTTTTCTCTTTAATCCATTCATATATTTATATGCATTTCCATTTCCATTAGTTAGGAAATTTGTATTTCCTTTTCATAAAAAAAAAAATGTTCATATGTATAAATTATTCATATAATTTATTTAATTTTTCATCATAAAATAAAATTTATATGTGAATGATACATTCTTCCTAAAATATACATGCATTGAATCAAATTCAATACTAAGAGTTATACCAAGTTGCCATAAAGCCTTCAACTATTCAATAATAAGAGTTACACATAGCCTCTACAGCTATTCAAGTACCATATACCAAGAGCTAGACATAATGTCTAAAACTCTTGAAGTGCATTATACCAAATGTGCCATGTTAATACATGTCCTTGAAGTACTACCTACTAGCACAACCACATTATAAAAGTGGTTGTTATATGACGATAGGCATCATTTTATCATCATTTATATCATTTACCTACATCAAAAACTTCGCATCTATCTTCGTATAAAGACTCTCTCACAAAAATTCCTCATTAGAGGATAGTGCAACCATAAAACCTTGGATTCCAACTGCTCAATATACCCTATCTGCATAAAGTATTCACAAAAGTCCACATAACCCAAGCGATCCAATGCATTCTATACTGAGATAAATGGCTAGTCCTTTGAAGTTCTATGCTCAAATAGAGTGCCCAAAATAATGAAGATGGTTGTTTCAGTGAAAACTACATAATAAAATGAGGGAGTGACTTATTCCCACATACTATCATAGATGTTAGAAGACTAATTGAACCAAAATCTAGTTGACGACAGTTAGGGTTCCAGAGGCTCCATGTGCTCGAGTATTCTCTAATTAGATTTTTGATGAATTTATATTAATTATAAGTAGATATGAGTCATGATAATAAAACAAAATTGGGAAAAAATAATATAAAACAAATAAATCCATATTGAACACTTAATATCAAACCATTGTTTTTTAACGTTATTGCACAACTCATAAGATGTCTCCTCCATAATTTTATTTGTATGTAGACGTTTTTGGAATTAATAAAATTCTTGACATTATAACATATTGCTTTTAACATTAAAATATAAGTATTTAGAATAGATGAAAAAAATTGTATTCATCTTAGTAGATTGAATTTACATAATACTAGCACAACCCATTTTCCCATCATTTACCTAATGTTATAAAACAATTGAAGATCAATTTTTCATTAGATGTTGAAACCCTATGTGTGCTTTTCCCGTCGAAACCCAATCCACTCATGGAATATGGAAATTAGAGATTATGAAAAGGCCAAAAATCGAAACCCTAATCACTTACTATGAAAATTGGAACTTAATAGAAGCTAAGAAAAACTTCTTTAAGAGTTTAGTAGAATGTTGAAGTTGAAATAGAGAGATGCCTTTGAATCAAATAGACTCGACAACAATAAAGGAACACATTTATCTAGAGTTTCATGAAGAGAGAGGGCATTGGAATCTTTATTTTTCTAGAACATTGAAAGCTCGACAACATTAATAACCACTTTCAGAAAATAATAAAACAAAATATTTTTTTATACAATTTATGAATATGGAAGTGAAAATATAAAACCAAGATACAACAAGAATTGAATATTACAAAATTGTATTGGATTCTATGCAAGTAACATACTTTCAAGTACTGTCACATACCAATCTAGAGGATCATCACCAATGTCACATACCAATCTGGAGGATTCTACATGAATAGTAATCCCTAATCGATCCATTTTCTATGAGTTACTAGAGATAGAGAGCTAATGAAAATATTACATATCACTCTTGCCAACCTTGCATATCTGAAAGACAACAACCATTGTTAAGTACTTGGATGTTGTTGAATACGAAAAGAGGTTATTGCATAAACATAACATATACCTAGAGAGCTATATATATATATATATATAATTACGGTTTTATGTAATGGAATTTAAAAATAATTTATTTATATCATATGTCCCTATTTATATAGGGAAATATGTTTTCTCCAATATTTTTTAAATATATATGATTTAAAATTTATTTATATATATTATAATAATAATAATTAAAAAAAATTTTAAAATAAATTTATAAACTATATATAATTTTGTTTTTTTGAAAAAAAAAATATAAATTAAAGAAAAAAAATTGATGAAAACCATTAACATTTTTATTATATAAATATAATTATAATTAAAATTTTGTGTAATATAATTATTATAATCAGATCATCGCAGGTCTAATGCATCCTACTCGGGTTATCATTCCTGCACATGTCAGGAGGAAGGCAAATCAGGTTGTGGACGAATTGGCCAATCTGGGTACCACATGGAGGGGACCAGACCTCCAGTGCAACGCAGGCCAAGATCAGGATCACCATATCCTCCAACAGTGTATCCGCAAAGCCAGAATGGTGGATGTCCCCCGGGATGGGGTGTTAGTGTGTTCTACGTGGTGAATTGAGGGAGCCGGTAATGGCCACCAGGGCACGGAGCCACATGAAGGGATCGTGCCGCAGCCCACCACCCTCCTCGACGATTAATTAGACTTAACTATGATGCAAAGGGGCATTAACGCAGGCCTCCTTCCCATTTGGCATTTTGGTATGGCACGGCTCACAAGGTTGGTCATTCACCGACATTGGTTTCCCGCAGAGCTCACTCTGCAGCTACAATGGTGTGACCCTACTCGAACATTCTGGCTCGAGCTCGCCCCTGCTTACTCTCTAACTTCTCGTCCCCACCGGATGCTCTGGACTGCCTCAGCTCGACACACTGATCGGCCCATGACTCGTCCAAGGGGAAGACCGAGGAGGGGCTCGCCTTGGAAGCCTCGTCGACCCTCAGTCTCCCCTTCCGACTCGCCCTTCATTTGCTCCTCCCCTCGTCTCCAGTCTGAGCACTTCTCGGCCTCTTCTCATGGCCCGATGAATTCACAATTCAATTGTATGGCAATGGTGCCTAGGACGCCAAACTCTCCCCAACTACACCTTCTCAGCCCTCTGGTGAATCCCTCTGTCCCCACATCCGCCCTCGACCCCCTGGGCTATACGGGTGGCGATGAACACCCTCACCATGCATCTCGGGAGGTTGGGCATCGTCTCCATGACTCCTTCACCGCTGCGCAGATTCGAGATAGTCTGGCTGCCCTTAACGATCTGGTATTTGGTATCCGCCAGGGAGTGGAGGACCTCAACTACCGCCTTCGAGACACAGACGCCAAAGTGGATCTCTTCCTTCGGACTCTCTCTTCTTTGCAGGACGCTCTCGCCTCAAGCCCGGTCGAGGTTGTTCCAATGGAGGAGCCGAGTGCAGAGACAGGCGCAGGTCAGGACGCAGCGTGAGAGAGTAAGGCTGACGACACTACGGGCGATGTGGAAGATGGAATGATCTGGACAAATTAGCCTACGTACATGGTGGAGGAGCCTTGGCCAAGGGATCTCCAGGCCAAGTGGCCAGACTACTCTCTAGGTGTCTAGTTCCTTAGTCTTGTTAGTCCTCTAGTCTTAGATGGTCAGCAATTTATCTGTCAACTTTTTTTCTTTAGCATATGGGGAATTCTTAGTCGATGAAGTCTTAGATGTGAACTTTTATGTTTTAGATGGTAAACAGTAGATCGTTTAAATTCTGGGCACTCCTAGGTTAGTTGGACTGGTTTCCTATCTGTTGGGGTAGTCTAGTAACCTCGGCATGAACATCTTTGTATTTTGCTACTCAACTTTGCTTCTGGAAGATACTTAATATATATACTTCTTACTTAAAAAATATATACATATATAATTATTATAATAATATAAATATATATAAATTAAAAAAAAATGATAAAAAAATTAACATTTTTTATTATATAAATATAATTACAATTAAAGTTTTGTGTAATAAAATTATTATAATAATATAAATAATCCACTTTCCAATGGAAATAAAAACGTAAGAACAATCTTTTAAACTCACATAACTAAATTTAAATTTTACTCAATCAATTAAAAAAAAAATCAATCAATGTCTATTAAACATCTTATTAGAAAATAATAATCACAAAAAACCATTTTGTTTGACCTTTTGGAAAGTTGCATGGATTATGTATGGGTATTCTAGTGCATTAAGGGAAACGCATGCACCTTGTGTATGTCCTATCCAACATTTGTGCACCCACCTTGAATTATTAGAAGGGTGTTTCTTAGTTAAGTTTTTTTTTTATTACTATTTTTTGTTTAAATAAAATTGTTTTTTTCTCTTTAATCCATTCATATTTATTAGTAAGGAAAATTTTATTTCCTTTTCATTAAAAAAATCATATGTATAAATTATTCATATAATTTATTTATTTTTCATGATAAATTAAAATTTATATGTGAATGATACATTCTTCTTAAAGTATACATACATTGAATCAAATTCCATACCAAGAGTTATATCAAGTTGTTATAAATCCTTCAATTATTCAATACCACGAGTTAGACAACCTCTACAATTATTCAAGTACCCTATACAAAGAGCTAGACATAATGTCTAAAACTCTTGAAATGCATTATACCAAATGTGCCAGGATAATACATGTCTTTGAAGTACTACCTACTAGCACAACCACATTAAAAAAAAGTGGTTGTTATATGCTAATAAGTTCTATTTTCTCATCATTACCTACATCAAAAACTTCACATCTATCTTCGCATAAAGTCCTCATCAGAAGATAGTGCAACCATAAAACCTTGGATTCCAACTACTCAATATACCATATCTGTATAAAGTATTCACAAAAATTCATAAAACCGAAGTGATCCGATACACTCTATACTGAGATAAATGACTAGTCATTCGAAGTTCTATGCTCAAATAGAATGCCCAGAACAACAATGATGGATCTTTAAGTAAAAAGTACATAATGGAACGAGGGCATGTCATATTCCCACATACTACCATAGTTGTCGAAGACTAATTCAATCAAAATCCAATCGACAATGGTAATTTCGGTTCTCAAAATAGATTTTTGAGGGGATAAAATTTTGAAATTGATTTTTTAAAAGTAATTTTGTATTTTCATCCACATCGTGATCATCTACTATTTTTGTCGTTGGGTTCTCC
>JASDQU010102084.1:6903-19533 GCA_032191745.1 Picea mariana | reverse complement strand
AATATGGAGATTGAGATCAACCTGATCATAAAAAAATCAGCCATCGCTGCCTTATCAGTGGAGGACAATGAATCTCTTAAAGCGCTAGAAAGTAGTAGAAACACCCTTCTTCGTGAGGAGGAAAATAGATGGAGATTATGAAGCAGAGCAACCTGGTTAAGAAACGGAGATTCAAACACTAAATTTTTCCACAAGGTGGACAGTTTCAATAGAAATAAAAAGTATATTTGGTCAATCTCAAGCGAATATGGTGGTACCCATTATGGGCAGGAAGCGATCAAAGAGGAGGCAATATCTCATTTTAAACAGTTCTTCAAAGCCAGCAATAGTCCCAACTTAAATGAAATAAGCAATACTGCCAGCCTCTACCCAAAAATGGTTACCGAGGAGGAAGCTGTTGACCTCTATAAACCAGTCACTCTGCTGGAACTAAAAGGGATTCTGAATCATTTCAAAAAAGAGAGAAGCCCTGGACTTGATGGATGGACATCAGAATTATTCATCTTCTTCTTTGACCTTGTAGGAGATGACCTACTTCAGATGGTGGAGGAATCGCGAATAAATGGTAAAGTCCTCGGAAGCTTAAATGTTACTTTCCTGGCATTAATCCCAAAGGAAAATAACTCAATTTCTTTCAACGACTACCGTCCGATCTCCCTACGCAACCTTATTTACAAAGTTATTTCAAAAGTTCTCTCAAATATAATTAAACCTATTTTAGAAAGATGTCTATTTGTTGAACAACTGGGGTTTCTGAAGGGCAGAAGAATCCAGGATGCTATTGGTGTGGCTCATGAAAGTCTACACAGCATTAAAAATAAAAATACTAAGGCCCTGCTTTTGAAGCTGGACCTCAAAAAAGCGTTTGACAGCATTGACTGGGGGTTCTTGAGGATGATCTTACTTTCAGTTGGCTTTGGTGTAAAGATAACTGATTGGGTTATGTCATGTGTTACTAGCGCAAATTTTGCAGTGTTGATAAATGGAGAGGTGACAAAGTTTTTCAAGAGCGAGAGGGGACTCCACCAGGGATGCCCACTCTCACCATACCTATTTATCATGATAATGGAAGGTCTCAGCTTGCTGCTATCAAAAAGTATCTCTGATCATCATATCTCAAGTATAAAGGTTTCTAAGTTTTTAAAAATAGTACATCTAATGTTTGTTGATGATGTTCTCTTAATGTCAAAGGCTAATCTATCAGAATGGATAGTGATCATGGATCTTCTTTAGGCGTTTTGTTCTGCTTCGGGCCTTTGCATTAACTTTGCAAAATCCACAGCTCATTATTGGGGGCTTAATGAAAATGAGCTATGTTCCTTAAAAGCGTCCATCCCCTTTACCTTCATTGATTTGAGTCAAGGATTCAAGTACCTTGGATACATGTTAAAGCCCGGAGCAAAAAATTCCGAAGATTGGCGCTAGCTGGTGGCTAATTTTGAAAGAAAAATAGGTTTTTGGTGTAACAAGTGGCTGTCCCTGGGAGGACGTTATGTCCTAGTTAAATCTGTGCTACAAAGCCTCTCTTTCTTCTGGATGTCATTGGAGAGGAATCCCTGCTTTATCCTGAAAATTGTGCGTAGGCTAACATTCAATTTCCTATGGAGTGGGAAGAATGAAAAGCACTGATTCCACCTGTGTAGCTGGGAAATTCTGTCAAGACCCATAGGAGCCGGGGGTTGGGGGCTCAAAAATCTGTCCCTTTTCAATACGGCTCTACTGGCAAATTCTTTCTGGTGGACGCTTACGCATGACAACATTTGGCATCAAATTATTGTAGACAAGTACTTGGGGAACCTGCCACTAATCGATTGGATAAGAAAACCTTCCCACATTCAGCAACGGGCGTCATCAATCTGGAAGGGACTGGCATTATCTTCTCCGGTAATCTTTCATTGATTTAGATGGAGGCCTGGGTCGGGATCTGATATCTTATTGGGAAGAGACAAGATTTTGGGCATGGAGGACCGATTGCTCCTCCCAGCACTGCTGCGAACTCAACTAGCTTCAATCAATTTATTTCGGCTGGCTCAAGCGAGAGATTTGACCTGTGTGTTCCCTCTGTCGGATTTGTGGCTAAACAACGATCAACTAAATTTGAACAGAGAAACCGCCTCTGTATGGGACACCTTTACCTCTACACTAAGAAGTGTTGGTATCTCCTTAAATTCTGAATCGAACACAATTATTTGGGCGGGAGGTGATGCTTCGGGAGTATTATCAGTAAAAAAATTATACATGGCCCTGCTACAGCCGTTTGATTTTGGCATTGGCTATCTATGGTTTCATCGATTGTGGAAGTGGTCGGTTCCACTCAAGATCAAGTTATTCATTTGGCTCTTTGCAAAAGGGAAAGTTCTTACCTGGGAGATGCTTCGGAAGAGAGGATGGGAAGGCCTAGGGATTTGCAACCTCTGTAATTGCTCATCAGAAGACATTCACCATATCTTAATTCATTGCAATTTTACGAGGGTTGTTTGCCAACGTCTGATCACCCATTATTCTCTTAATTTACAGTGGAACGGTGCCATAGTCTCGGACTGTTTCAAGTTGTGGCCTATGGAGAAATCTGCCCCTGTCAGCTTGGCTGCTCATGCCTGCTGGCATTTGGATTGAAAGAAATAAGGTGATCTTTGATGACCGTGCTCCCTCCCTTCTCTCTGTAGTCCACAGAATCTTGATGTCTTTCTCCTGGCAGCCATCCTCTATTAAAGATCTCCCAATCAAAGTTTGTGAGATTACCCAGGCTGAGGGTTACACCTTAGCTTGCTTTGATGGAGCATCACAGTCCAATGGTTAATGATGTGGAGCTGGAGGCATCTTCAAGACACGTTCCTCGAGAATCACCAAGTGGTTCATCAACTGCGGAGCGGGAACTAATACTAAAGTGGAACTAATGGGTTTATGGGCTACCCTCACTCTAGCATCTTTCTGGTCAATTAAACAATTACAAATCCTTGGAGATTTGAGAGTTATCATTAACTGCATAAACCTTAAAAGTAATCTCAATGCAGTTAATATTGAGTGTTGGAAACAAAAAACGATGGAGTTGGCAAAAAATTTCAAAGATCTCAGCATCCAACATATTTATAGAGTTCACAACAAAGAGGCCGATGCACTCTCAAAGAGGGCTCTAAATGAAGTTGAAGGAAGGCTAACGGTTTACCACTGGGACAGTGGGAAAGAAAGCCAAACCTCCTGTATTAATATCTTTGAAATGTGAAGGGAAAGTGGATCAAATGCAGTTTAGTATGCACTTAGCATAGTTTTGCTATTGTTTTTCTATTTCAGCATCACAATATGTCTAGTCTAGTATTTAAGTGGTCCTGTTGTACCCTTCCTGGCGATTCTATATCTTTGGACTATTTGAAGTTGATCTTTCATCTACTTGGTATAAAGAAATTTATATTATTTATAAATTTGAGATAATTTTTTCTTGGAAAAAAAGTTCAAAATTAAAATTAAAATTATAAAAACATAATTTTATAAATTATTAAATGTAATTATGTTTAAAATTTCTATTTAATTTAATAAAAATAAATATTAAAATTATAAAAACATATTCTCATCTTGTTTATAATTTAATTTTTATATTTTATCAAAATTATAGAAAACACATGTTTTTTTTAATGAATATTATTTATTCTTAAAAACATCATGATGAGTAGTACTAGTTATCCATAATAATAATGAATAGAAATGGAACTATGAAATATACAATATAATATCATAATTCCATGTAGTGCAGTCTCATGGTTCCATAATTTTTGGGAAATCCTTACACTTCATTTCATTTCTAAAGAGTGGATAATGCTCACCCACTTTCAAATTTGCATGGATTAAAAGCCTCATTGTCTTTCCTTTCATGAGACATTAAAAAAAAATAGTATGCAAATATGTTTTCTTAGATTTTTAACTAGAAGTGTTTTGTTAATAATTCATTTTATTAATTAGAAAATAGATTTTATGTAAAAATGTTTTCTTAGATTTTTAACTAAAATTGTTTTATTAATAGTTTTGTTAATAATTCATTTTATTAATTAAAAATTAGATTTTATGCACAAATGTGTTTAAATAAAGTATGATTTTTGAAAAGTTATTGTCTCTATATCTTTGATTTTGAGTTAATGATATTGATTGTTTTTATCATATTTTTTTAACATGCAATTTCTTGTTTATGATTTTTTTAATTTTATATTTTTGTACAGCTCTTTTTTCATGATTTCTTAAACTTTATGTTATAGATATTGATTGTTTTTATCAGATTTTTTTTAACTTTATGTTACCCTGCAATTTCTTGTTTATGATTTTTGTAATTTTATATTCTTATACCATTCCTTTTTGAGTTAATGATATTCATTGTTTTTATCATATTTTTTTTTTAATTTTATGTTATTATGCAAATTTTGTTTATGATTTTTTTAATTTTATATTCTTGTACAACTCCTTTTTTATGATTTTTTAACAATATCTTGTATTTTAAATCAAAGATATTGATTGTTTTTATCAGATTTTTTTTTACTTTATGTTGTTGTCCTCCGATTTCTCATTTATGATTTCTGATTTTTTTAATTATATATTCTTTTACAATTTCTTTTTTAATGATTTTTTAAACTTTATATTATATTTTGTATTTTGAATCAAAGATATTGATTTTTTTATCAGATTTTTTTACTTTATGTTGTCCTGCAATTTCTCATTTATGATTTATAATTTTTTTTTAATGATTTTTTAAATTTTATATTATATTTTGTATTTTGAATCAGAGATATTGATTTTTTTTATCAGATTTGATTTTTTTATCAGATTTTTTTTACTTTATGTTGTCCTGCAATTTCTCATTTATGATTTTTTTAATTATATATTCTTTTACAATTTCTTTTTTTAATGATTTTTTAAACTTTATATTATATTTTGTATTTTGAATCAAAGATATTGATTTTTTTATCAGATTTTTTTTACTTTAGGTTGTCCTGCAATTTCTCATTTATGATTTATTTTTTTAATTCTATGTTATTGTCCAACTCCTTTTTTCTTATTTTTAAATTTTATGTTGTAGTGCCACTTCTCTTTATAATGCATGCATTTTCTGTATTATTTATGATTCTTTAATCCTAGTTTTATATGACGATATTTTATATTATTAAATTTTTTAAATTTTATATCATTGTTAAAAAAAAATTCTCATTAGCAGAATCAGTTTCTACTTCCATTATCGTGGTTATTTGGTATAATCCCCTACTTCCGAGAAAAAGAAGAATATTTGGCTTCCATTACAAATATTTATGAGGCGTGAGAAGTATTGTCGACGAGTAAAACATAGATTCCATCTTTCTTGGTGCTTTTTCCTTCTTCGGTACCTGCAAAAGAGTGATGGTGACAATCCTTGCTAGCGTCCTTTGGGATATGATACTATGTAGAGTTTCTGAGATACATGCATAGAAGATCTAGCTAACAATCAAACGTACACAACTTGCAAATGGTGTGAAGAGAAGACACAAAAAATGGAGGAAATAATGAAATAATTTCTATTAACCGTATTCCACACTCAAAGAGTGAATAATTTACAACATATATAGGCTACATGAGTAACTAATGCACCATAGTAGTGATCTAGAGAGATCTAGACACTCACTGACAGAAACTGAAGTAATTTGCCACCTAGTCCTAGTTAATTGATCCATGCAACCATTAGTTAACTGAGTCACACGTGTGAAAGTGAGAGAAACACATGCAACTGTTGGTGATAAAACCGAGGTTTCCATGCATGAGTGACTTCCACTAGTCTAACTGAGTGTAACTGACTCTGAACTAAAGAGGAATGCCCTATTTTGTAGGGGAATATTCTCATCTAAGGAAGTGTTCTCAACACTGGACTATCAAACTTAGGAAAATAATTCTAGGTGAGTGTGTAATATCTCCAACAAAACCCTTGATTCAACAAAATGTTCGTGAGCCGGTTTGGCATTTAGTAGCAACCTCACTCTGATTGCTACCAGATCTGAATATTGTTATAGAAAACCATTGTAAATTGACCAAGGGAAAAGGATTCGCCTATTTTTTAATGGGAGATTACGCCAATTTTGGTTAGATATCTGACTTCTTTCCTCTTCTTGGGTTGACCCAAGTTCATATCTGAATAGGTTTCCAACAAAACCCTCTAAAACTATCGTCCCTCCTAGTAAACCATAAGGCAGCGCTGTGCACAGAGCACACATTGCAGTCTCACCCGAGATAGCTCTACAGGTGGCTGCAATACCCATGTGTTTGCAGTCTAGGAATGAGTGGGGATCTGGGAGAATGTTCTATCTTTCTTTATGCCTTAAACTTGTTCTTGGTTAAAGTATTTCTAGGATTCATTCATTCATCTTTTACCCTATTCATGCATGCTAATACATCTAGCTCAACCATTCATTCATAACCTAAACTTTAACAGGAAGTAAACATTCAATAAACATCACATATAACACAGGTTTTATTGTGGTTCACCCCCTCCAGGGCTATGATGCAACCCCCTCCCCTCCTAGGGGTTTTGCAACCTCCTGGTGAAGGATATTCAAAACACATAAACCGAATCAGCATTTTCAGGCCTCTAGCAGACCCTGAAACAATTGACACACAAGTCCCTTTGATGTTACCTGTAGGTTCAAATTACCCGCAACCCTGCTCTCTGGCACTTCTGGCAACACCAATTTGCGAGTACTAGCTCCCATGCTAGACCCCTTCTCTAGTATGACCACGGGTCGTGACCGTGGACCAGCTCTCTTCGTAACTTCGGCTTCGATGGTTTTACGACCTTCACTCTCATTTCCTTTCGAAATGTGTTCCGCCGAAACACACGGATCTATGTCACGTGTCCTCCTAGATCCGACGGTCCAGATCTAATTCGGCCTTCACGGATATTGCGCTTGTTCCACGCAATTTCTCCGAAACTCTATCCCTCGAACTCTCTAATCCGCTACCACGTATCCTCCTCGTAGCCAATAGCTAGGATTCACTTCGCAACTTTAGTGATCTCCGCTCCTCAAACACTTTAAAACCTTTGAACTACGAAGTGTCATAAGACTTCTCGGCTATCCTCCATGCAACTCTCCTAGATCTGATGGTGTGGAATGATCTCACTTCCTACTAAATTGATCTTTCTCGTTGATTTGAGAAACCTTAAAGGGCTCGTCCCTATTAAATATTTCTCACCTTCTTTCCCTCCTGAGCTTGTTCTTCCTTTGAAGTGCTAGCTCCTCAGAGTGTTTTCTTCGACACTTAGTCGAATTTGACACTGTGCACGCCTTGCAACAGGTCTTCCTCCACAACTTAGATTCTTTGTGGATAACTGCGCACACCTTACGACAATTCTTCACACCCTTCTGCAAATACCCTTCTGAACTACTCCTCCTGAGCTTTTGAGTCAAAAGAATCTGTCGACGCACTCCTTGTGGACAAGATGCACACCTTGCATTCAAAGATCCAAGTTATCTCTCTTGGACTTGCTCCTCCTCGACACTCTGAGTTTCTCGGAATGATTTCTTCGATACTTAGCCAAGTATCGACCTTGCGCACACTTTGTGACAAACTCCCTTCAACTTGAGTCTTGACAGGTGACTGTGCACTCCTTGCAATAGTCCTTCCACAGCGCAATTGTTCCTCCTGAACAATATGACTCTGAGTTTGTTTCCTCCTATGCACACCTTCAAGCTATCCCTCTTGAAATTCTTAGTCAAAACAGACTCTGTTGACGCACACCTTACAAACACTCATGCACTCCTTGCATCCAAAAGTTTCACATTATCTCTTTTGAACTTCTGAGTTGAAACAGACTCTATCAACGCACACCTTGCGGACACTATGCACTCCTTGCATAGGCTCGTAGAAGAGAAACAATTGAAACTTATCAACTATCTCATATATTCATACATTCAACCATGTAAATGCATTCATAACCTAATAACAAATAATAACAAAGAATTGAAAATTAACAAAAATCCTACCATTCATTCATTTAGATAGACACGGTAACTACAACACCAGACATTTGGAACAACACTTCTCTGTTATATTCATTCAAATGGTATGTACATGGATTCATACATGCTCTTCAACTAAGATTCAACAACAATCGACTAAAATTGCAACAACTATCAACAAGTCTCGTCAGCAATAACCTTGAGCAGCCTCATTTGGGCATACAATACATTTATTTATACAAACAAGCTCATAGAGCTTTTCCCTCTGACTACCTTAGTGATATCCTATCAAAATAAAATCTTTCAACTACTAAGGATTTATTACAATAAATATTTGAGACATACAGATAAGATCAAACACATCGAATCTATACTGCAAGCTACACATTAAAGAAAAATACATTCCCCATCGATCTCATGCGATGGCTCAGCTTTTAAGAATTAAAGAAGTTCTTAAATTACAGTCTTTTCATAATATTTGCGTGATATGCCTTCTTAAATTCAAAATCATCACTTCAAAATGCGCGCTAGTGCGCTGAGCTGTCTTTCACTCGTTCCTGGTGACGATGCTCCTGCATCATACTCCTCTGGACAAAAATTCATGGACTCATGTCCATGAGCTCCCGCACTAACTTTCCATGCTTCTGAATATCTGCTTCATTTACCCAACTAGCATCTTCAATTGGGTGTCCTTTCAACTTGACCAAATACTCAAAATAAGTCTTTCTCCTGGTCTTCTTACCAGTTCTCTGATCTATGATTTTCTCCATCTGCGGCTTTTTTGCTACAGGAATCTTCTTCTCCCATTGGATCTCTTTCTGATCTTTTGATCCTCTGGTGTCATCTTCCCTGTAAGGATATAGGTTTGAAATTTTGAATATGGGTGATATACCCACATCTTTTGGAAGCTCTATCTCATAAGCATTTTCATCCAATTTCCTTAGGATCTTGCATGGTCATATCTTCTTCAGCTTCAATTTGTTATATGTTCTCCTTGGGAACCTTTCCTTCCTGAGATGTGCTAGAACTTGATCTCCCACTTCAAATTTAAGTTTTATCCTATGCTGATCAACTCTATGTTTGTACTCGTTGCTTCTCTTTTGCAACTGCTCCTTGATCTGATTATGAAACTTCTGCATTTCTGCAACGAAGTATTCTGCTCCAACACTTCCGAATTCATTCTGCTCTAGATCTCTCAACTCTAATACTCCTCTTGGATTCATCCCATATACTATATGAAATGGGCTCTTTCCTGTACTTCTATTTGGTGAGTCATTATATGCAAACTCTTCTTGTGACAGAATTTGATCTGACTAGCTATGATGTTCAGTGACCAAACTCCTCAACAAATTTCCTAAAATATAATTTACCATCTCAGTCTGTCCATCTGTTTGAGGGTGATATGTTGAACTAAAGGCAATTTTTCCCCCATCTTCTTCCACAATGTTCTCCATAAATGACTAACAAATTTAGTGTCTCTGTCTGAGACAATACTCTTAGGCAACCCATGAAGTCTAACAACTTCCTTGAAAAACAAATTTGCAATGTGCGTTGCATCATTAGTCTTCTGGCATGGGATAAAGTGTGTCATATTTGAAAATCTATCAACTACCACAAATATGGAATCACTTCCTCTTTGTGTCCTTGGAAATCCTAACATGAAATCCATTCTTATTACATCCCAAGGCCTATCTGGAATAGGCAATGGTTGATACAATTCAGTAATCTGTCTATTTCCCTTTGCATACTGGAAAATCTTACATCTATTTACAAACTTCTTCACTTCTGACCTCATACCTGGCCAATCATATGAACTTCTCAATTGCGCAAATGTCTCGTCATGGCCAAATGTCCTGCTAGACCTCCACTGTGTTTTTCCTTCAACAGATTCTCTCTCATCGAGCACTTTGGTATGCACAACTGGTAACCTTTAAACAACAATCCATCTTGAATCAGATACTTTGTCCACTGGCTTATGTCTCTGAGCATAGGATTTTCACATGCTTCATATGCCTCTTTAAAATCTGGATCATCATGATACATCTCCTTAAGGTGTTCAAACCCCAAGGTTTTCACTTGAAATTCTCGTAGAATCAGACATCCCCTACTCAATGCATCAACAACTTTGTTAGAATTACCAGAAATATGTTTAATGACAAAATTGAAATTATACATAAACTATATCCACTTAGCATGCCTCTGATTTAACTTCTCATGTATGGATATGAATTGTAAAGCCTAATTATCTCTATACAAAACAAATTCTTTTGAAACAAGGTAGTGCCTCCATTTTTTCAAGGCTTTTATTATTGCATAAAATTATTTATCATATGTGGAGTACTTTCGCTTAGTGTCATTCAAATTCTCATTGAAATATGCAACAAGCCTAATTTCTTGGCTCAAGACTGCTCCAATTGAAACTCCACTCATGTCACATCTTACTTGAAATGTCTTCTCGAAATCTGGCAAGATCAGAATCGGTTGTTCTATTATCTTCTCCTTTAATATCCAAAAGCTTTTCTCAGCTTCTTTTGTCCACTTAAAATACTTGTGCCTCTTCTTCAACGTATCGATTATTGGTGTACAAATTCCACTGAAATTTCTAATGAAATTCCTATAGAAACTCGTTAGACCATGGAAGCTTCTCACCTCAAATATGCTCCTTGGTGATGGTTATTCTCTGATTGCTCTCACCTTCTTTGCATCCATCTTCAATTCATTTGAAGAGATCACAAAACCCAAGTAAATGAGTTATGTTCTCATAAAAGAGGACTTCTTCAGATTTATCAACAACTTCTCTCATTGCAATCTCCTCATCACCAATGTTAGGTGTCTCAAATGTTCTTCTTCAGTTTTACTGAAGACTAGTATTTCATCCAGATATACAATCACAAAATTACCAATAAAATCTTTCAATACCTCATTCATCAACCTCATAAAAGTACTCGGGGCATTTGTTAATCCAAATGGCATAACAATCCATTCATACAACCCTTCGTTTGTTTTGAAGGTTGTTTTCCACTTATCACCTTCTCTCATTCTTATCTAGTGATATCCACTTTTCAAATCTATCTTTAAAAAATAACTTGCTCCACTTAAACAATCCATTAAGTCATCCATCCTTGGTAAAGGAAATTTGTACCTGATGGTGATCTTATTTATGGATCTTGAGTCTGTACACATTCTCCATCCTCCATCCTTCTTCGGACTCAACACAGTTGGTATTGCACATGGACTCAATCTTTCTCTAACGAAACCCTTGTCCATCAAATCTTGGACTTGTCTCTTTGCCTCCTCATTCTCTTGAGGTGTCAATATGTACATTTCTTTGTTCGACAGACTTGCTCCTGGTATTAGATTGATGTAATGGTTGATACTCTTGATGGGTGGAAATGAGCTTGGTAATTCATCCACTATTATGTTAGCAAAATTCTCTAACAGCTCCTGAAATTATTCAAATAGATCATCCATAGAAGTACTTGTAAGGATGACTCTAGGTTTTCTCACCACTGCAAATTGCATCTCATGTTCCTTCTTGACTTCACTCAGGAGTTCCTTCCCACTCATGATAAGTATACTTGTGTTGGATTCTTCCTTTACTTTCTTTTCCTCAATTGGCAGCAACATGTGTGTCCTACCATTCTTCTCCAAAGTATAAGTATTTTTTCTCCCATCATGAATGACATTCCTTTCATATTTCCATGGTATTCCCAACAAAACATGACATACATCCATGGGAATCACACCACACAAAATCTCATCTCTATATCCTCCTATTTTAAATTCAACTAGGCATTGTTTAGTTACCGTTACATGGTGACCTTTATGCAACCATGAGACCTTATACGAAGTTGGATGTACAGTTGTCTCCAGCTCCAATTTCTCCACCATATTTGTGGATACTAAGTTATCAATGCTCCCACTGTCAATTATCACCTTGCATACTCTATCTTTAGTCTTGCAAGCAGTTCTGAAGAAATTGTTACTCTGCACTGGTTTTTCAACCTTTGGCTCTGGCTTCAAGAGAACCTTCTTCATCATCAATAACCTCCCATATTCTTCACCTTTTGCTTCTGCGATTCCGAAATGTGAGCTTCAACTCCTCCTTCTTTCTTTCTCTCGGGACATTCCCAAGACATGTGTCTTGTCTTTCCACAGACATAACACTTCACTTCTCCTCCTCTGCCTCTTCCTCTGCCTCTTCCTCTTCCTCGAGGAAAAACATTTCTTCCACCATATTGTATCCCTCGGGAAATTCCTCCTTTTCTTAAGTGACTATGTGGTTTTTCAGTCTCCACCTTGGGATTTTGTGCCTTGTGATGGACAATTTCGTTGCCTCTGTTTGGGCTTCTTCCTCTGCTTCGTTGGTTCTGTTTTTTGGCCAACTTCTCTTCTGCCTTCAGCGCAATCTGATAAGCATCCTCCACCATTCTTACTGTCATCATGTTGATTTCATCCTGGATTTCATATCTCATGCCATTTATATATCTGGAAACATTTTCATCATCTTTTTCTCTCTGTCCAGCCCTGATGTTTAGCTTGTAAAACTCCTCTGTGTACTCTTTCACAGTCATTCCTTTCTGTCTTAGGTTCTGCAACTTCCTGAACAGATTTATTTGATAGTCCTTAGGTATGAATTTATCCTTCATCTTGGCTACCATTCTATCCC
>JASDQU010102083.1:338983-353176 GCA_032191745.1 Picea mariana | reverse complement strand
CTTTGAGACCCTTATTGATCAATTTGAGATCCTTCACGAAGATGTTGTCATGAGGATGTTCTCACACTCCCTGTCTGGAGATGTTGCAGTGTGGTTTAGGTGTCTGGAGGCCGGTTCTATTGGTTCCTGGACTGAACTATACCATACATTTTTAAAAGGTTGGGGTGAGAACAAGTCCCTTGATCAATACTGGTCCGATTTTAATGCCTTGAGGAGAGGGGAAGATGAAGCCTTGGTTGTTTTCAACAGAATATTTTTCAGTGTTTATCATAGCATGCCTATAGAGATCAGACCCACAGAGACTTCTGCTATGGTGTACTATATCATGGCTCAGCATCTAGAGCTAGTCTTCTTCCTGAGAGAGAGGAAATCCTCATCATTGATACATCTATTTGAGGATGCTATAGAGGTTGAGGAAAACATCAAGGCTAGCAGGTGGACTCGTAAGCAGGCAGATTTGCATATACAGGAGGAAGAAGACTGTCAGTCTGTTTCAGAATCTAAGCAAGGATATAGCAATTATGGATCAAATCTGGAACAAGAACCAAGAAATAGTCATTATGACCTAGATCCTGCTTCTCCTTTATTTGAATATCATCTTTCTGGGGTAAAAGCTGCAGTTGTAGAAGATCCAGAGTGGTTTTCCCATGAGGGGGAGGGACATTCTTTTGTGAGTAGAGAGTTTTTTGCAGAAGAACATCCTGGTCTTCTGAAGCGGCCAGGATTCTATCATACTCCCCATGATCCTGTGGCCATATACATGGATTCCTACATTTCAGATTTCTTGAAATGTTCTAATAACATTAGTCCACCAATACTCACAAGTGAGTATTGTGTTATGAAAGATTTCCAAGACCACATTATAGAGCATGTTCCTTTATTAATTAAGGAAAGGCCATGGGTGGAAATCAGCTCTACTAGGCTTGCAGGAAGCACAGAGAAGCATAAAGAGGAAGGGATTAGTAGACAACTCATCTCCTATCCAGAGCCTGTTTGTGGGCAGGTGTCATCTGGCATTGGCCAGCCTGCATCTGTCCTCCGCCCACTAGTGCACTCTAAAGACATCATGCCACAGGTGAACAACCACGGAGGACAAGAGATGTTTTCTGACCAACTAAACTCCCATGGAATTGGATATGGTGACCCTGTGGGGTCTTATATGGAGTTGTTCTTTCCAAAGGCTTTGGAGCCTATAAATTTATTCCCCTTCTCAAAATTTGGGGGTATGGACAGCATGGTTAACCTCATCTTCATCTGCCTATCATACCTCCCTAGCATTTTATGGAGCATCTGCGATAAAAAGAAGGGACGAATAACCAAGCAGTATGGGTGGCTATGGTGGAAATTTGCTTTCACCTAGCCCATGTATATACAGTTTTACTAGTTTAGGACTATAC
This sequence comes from Picea mariana, assembly GCA_032191745.1. Classification (NCBI taxonomy): domain Eukaryota; kingdom Viridiplantae; phylum Streptophyta; class Pinopsida; order Pinales; family Pinaceae; genus Picea; species Picea mariana. The sequence goes on along the minus strand of JASDQU010102083.1, from coordinate 351,779 downwards.
ATAAATAAGCTCCCTTGAGCATGTATGTTTATTTTTTTTTGCATTTACTTTTACTTTTCAGCCTGTATTTTCGGCAAGGTGTTTCGAGCTTGCTTCCATTGCCCAACAGCAGGCACTAAAACTGCAAAATGAGTTCTTAGAGCATCACAGGGACGACTCTATCCCCCATGGAGCCTAATGTTAGCAACATTTCTTGTATAGGGGTATTCTCCTCTCTGATTTTAGGCCTCTGGTGTAAACGCATAGAAGTGGGGTTTGAAAACCGGTCAGATGGGTTTTATTCAAGGGTCACAGCCATAAGCGCCGAGCGTAGCTCACAGAAGAAGTCCATTTTGGGCTTAAAATCAAGCGAGCGAGCAGTCTGATTTCAACGGTCTGGATCCATCCATATGAGCATATCAACGATTGGCGGGAAATCGCGAATAGAAAGGTGCGCCGAAGATAACGCATGGATGGCGCCCATATTGTGTGCAGGGAAATAATAGCAGCCATCCGTCCAAAGGATATGTGGCGCGAGATCTAGTCATGTCGTCTTTTCGGCAGTCGTGAGTTCAAAGGGTGGAGGTTTCATGTCGTTGTACATCTCAAAACCCCGAACCCCGAAGTGTCGAAAGCGCCCAAAGGCGGGCCCACAATATCGAGGAGCAGTCTCAGTCGTCCATCTAAAGGGGACACCTGGTGTGTGATTAGGCTCCCCGCCTTCTCGCCCATCACGATTTCAAGAAGCATGGATTAGACCCTTCATATCCGCGAACATCGAAAACACCTTTGGGAGTAAGCACAGGGTCATAGCCCGTGGTCACTTGGAAGACAAAGAGATTTGTGCAAGAGGGGTCCTGTGTATCGTTTTTTCCAAAGAAGCCATGCCGAAGTCTTCGAAGAGACAGAGAAGTCTGCACACGCTAGCTCAGCACTTAATGGCTCAGCTACCCTCCTTACAGGAGCCATGCGCAGTTAAGGTGGCGCGTGAAGAAGGATTTCAGTACGAATTTGACTGAAAAGACACCGAGCCCTAGGTGACTGGGCATGCCTCTGTTAGGCGAATTTTCCTGAGCATATAGGCTCAGTTTTTGTATTTTGTAAGCATCGATGGTAGAGCGAAGCTCCCGATTGTAAAGTTTTAGCATAGACTCTAGTTCTCTGGTTATGCATTGGTGTGTAAGATTTCTTGTTTAATGACAGACAGTCTTCCCACTCTATCAGGTTTTCATCTTATGCTAAGAGAGTTCGTGATCGATTGATTTGCACAGATTATGGCAATTATGTTGTGATAAAGGATTTATTGTGGCATTGTTGTTTTCTCTGGTTTTCTGTATTTGAATGTAAGAAGATCTCGCGTTTAGATGCCTTCTTCTACAGTCTGTTAGGAACCTGATGTTTACGACAGACCCCTGCTTTTCTCTTATACAAGTCTTTCCCCCTACTCACCCTTACTACAACTCACTGTCTGAAGTTATCTAAGACCTCACTTGCCCATGCATGCCTGGCCTAGTTTCGGAGTTAGAACCACATCGTTTTGAGGTAACTTCCATTTGATCACCCCATTAAACAAATCGTGACAATAAACTGATGGGCGTCGGGCTCTGCTCCTGCTGCAATCCAGGAGTGACTTCCGACGCTAACAGGAATGACCTCTAGTAACCTTGTTTACCCCTATTTGGCCCTATCTATAGTCTAACGGGGTTGTTTAGACCATTTATCCTCCTCTCTAGAGCTCCTATTTGGAAAGGGACATTACAGTCCTCCCTTCCCGAAATTTATTTTCCTCAAGTAATACCAATCCATGGTGTTGCAACACTTGCTCACTCTCCCATGTAGCATCCTCTATGGGAAGCCCTCTCCATCTGATCAAACACTCTTAGATCACCCTGCTCCTCAGTTTCCACTCCCGAAACTCCAGTACCTCCTCTGGAACCAACTCCAACTGTCCTTCCTCATCCAATGGGGGAATCTCCTATGATGTGTTGATGAATTGTCCCACCGCCTTCTTTAGGCACGATACGTGGAACACGTTATGTATCTTGCTCCCCTTTGAAATTTCTAGCTCATAGGAAACCTCGCCTATTCGGTGCATGATCTTGTAAGGGCCATAAAATCTAGGATTGAGCTTCTCGACCCCACTCTTCTTCAGAGATGATTGTTTGTATGGTTGGAGTCTCAGGAAGACCAAATCCCCAACCTCAAATCTGCACTCTATCCTGTGCCTGTCTACACTCATCTTCTGTCGATTTTGTGTCGTCTACAAGTTCTCTTTCAGTACCTTGAGAATATCCTAACTCTTAGTGATCCAATCCTTAGCCTTGGGAGCTCTTCTCTCCCCAAATACTAAGTCTACCAAAGTGGGAGCATCATACCTGTACAATGCTCGGAAGGGTATCATACCAATGGACATGTGGAAAGTGGTGTTGTAGCAATGCTCTCCTAAATTTAGCCACCTGACCCATGTCCTCTGTTGTCCACCAACATAGTTCCTCAAATACCCTTCAACCCACTTGTTGACGATCTATGTCTGAGGGTGATAGTTGGTGTTGGGTGTCAACTATGTCCCTACAAATCTAAACAACTCCCTCCAGAATGTCCCAATGAAATGAATGTCCCTGTCACTGATGATGTTCCTTGGCAACTCATGAATTCTGAAGACCCCTCTGAAGAATAACTCGGCTACTTGAACTACGTTGAAATCTATTTGTATGGCATAGAAGTGAGCAAACTTGGTCAATTTGTCAACCACTACATAAATGCAGTCCTTACCTTGGACCTTGGGTAGGCCTATGATGAATTCCATCGATATACTCTCCCATTTCTGCTCCGGAATGGGGAGTGGTTGAAGTAGCCCTGCTGGAAGCGTATGCTTTGAATTTTTCTACTGACAAGTCACACACTCACTGATGTACCTCATAATGTCATGTTTGAGGCCCTTCCATGAGAACCTCTCCCTAATCTACCTGTAGGTTTTGAAAAACCCTTGATAGCCTATTAGTGGTGAATTGTGAACTGTTGTGAGGATCTTCTTCTTGAGCCTCGAATATGGTACTAAGTAGAATATGTCTTTGTAGAATATGACATCGTCAATGAACTTGTACTTGTCATATTGAATCTGTCCATCCAAAATATTGCAAGCAAACTGGTTCTTGGAATATTCCACTAACAAGTGGGATTTCCAATCTGTTGAAATCTCCATAAAAAACATGTCCCAGGTCTCCCAGATAGTGCATAGGCCATAATGTTCTTCTTCCCCTTGACATACTCTATGTAGAAGTCAAATGCCTATACCTTCATCACCGACTTATGTTGGCGCTCACTGAGGTCCTTCTGCTCAAGGAAATACTTCAAGTTGTTGTGATCTGTCTTGACCACGAATTTGTTTCCCACCAAATATTGTCAGAATTTGGTCAAGTCATGCATGATTTCCAACATTTCTTTGTCATAGATGAAATACAACCTCTCGATCTCGTTGAGCTTCCTACTCTTGAATACAATGGGGTGTTCTCCCTGCATCAAAATTGCCTTGATACCCTTGTTGGATGCATCACACTCTAATACAAATGGCAGAGTGAAGTCTGGTAATGCTAACATTGGACATGTGCCCATGACTTCCTTCATGTGATCGAAGTATTTTTGTGATTCATCGGTCCAGACAAAAGTCCCATGATTGGTGAGATTCGTCAGTGGTTCTCCAAGCTGAGAAAAACCCCTGAAAAACTGCTTGTAATAACTGCATAACCCGAAGAAGCTCCTCAACTCTGTCACGTTCCTGGGCGTTAGCCAATCCAGAATGGACCTGATCGTCTCTTGGTGTACCTATACCCCCTTTGCACTAATGATGTGGCCCAAGTAAAGTAGTTCTGTCATACTGAACTCACACTTGGACTCTTTGGTGTATAGTGATTGTGCCTCCATGATGTTCAAAACCTCATCTAAGTGCCTCATATGCTCCTTCCATGTCTTGTTGTAGACCAAGATGTCGTCAAAGAAAACCAAGAATGATTTCCTCAATTGATCCCTAAATATGTGGTTCATGCAAGAATGAAATGCAGCTGGTGCATTGGTTATCCCAAATGGCATAACCAGAAACTCGAAATGTCCAAAGTGACATCGAAATGTTGTCTTCTCTATGTCCTGCTCTCGGATGCGGATCTGATGATACCCAGAGCGTAGATCAATCTTTGAGAGAAAACTGCCCTATGTAGTTCATCCATCAACTCGTCAATGTGAGGGATAGGATATCAGTTCTTGATGGTTTTCTTATTCAAGGCTCGGTAATCAATGCACATCCTCATGGTGCCATCCTTCTTCAGAAGTAAGACAACTGAAGAGGCGAATGGGTTGTTTCTCGGTCTGATGTGTCCCATCGCAATTCCTTAATTGATTTCTCTATCTTATCCTTTAACCTCCTCATATGACGATAGGGTGGTGTGATCATAAGTTTGGTCCCCTCCTCCAACTCAATGGTGTGCTCAAACCCCCTGTCAGGTGGTCTCCCTAGTGGAATCGACCCAAAAACCTATTGATGTCGTACCAACAAGTTCCTGATATATGTATGATATTGTTGTCGACCCTCTAAATCCTTCAGTGTAGTGATCAAGCACTCTGTGACATATGCTACCTCCCCATGTCTGAATATCCTCTCCATCCTCTTGGTTGAAACTATCCTGGGTGCTCCTGTTGACAAGCCTCTTAGAAAAACCCTCTTCCCGTCACTGTCTCTGAACCCCATATCCAAGGTTTGGTAATTAGTGGTGATTTTACCCAAGGTGATCATCCACTGGACTCCCAATACCACATCTGTGTCAGGTAGGTCAACCACATGAAATGTGTCTCTCACTATTTAGTTGCCTAACTTTATCTCCAAGTCCAGAACTTTGTCTAGACACTCCATTGTAATTCCATCTACTATTGCAACATCAAACCCCTCAAACTCCTCTGTCTAAAGTGCCCGTCTTGATACCAATGAAGTGTCAATGAATTTGTGGGTGGCCCCACCATCTATCAGGGTGATTTCCCATTGCCCCTGAATAGTCCCTCTGATCTGGAGGGTATCATACCTGGGAACACTAGAAAGGGTTGCTATGACTCCTCCCTTTGTTGGTTTCTGTCTTTTATCCTGCTCAGGAGGTTGTGGAACTACCTGTGGGTGGGCCCCTGCCAGTGTCGGTGGTCTATGGGGAGGTTGCTCCTCTGCCTGTGTTGACTCCTCCTTTAAGCTATTGGATCCACTACCATGCTCCTCCTCCTCACTGTCCACATTGTATGTTGCCACCTCAATATACTGAGTCTCTCCCTTGCCCATGCACCTATGGCTTGGGACCCAAGGGTCTCTGCAGTTGAAAACAAACTTCTTCCTCATAAGCTCTCGCCTCGTCTCATCATCTAGCTTCTACTTTCCCTTCCATTCTCTCTGGAATGGCTTCTTGTCTCAGTCCTTCTATGGTACAAAGGGTTTGGAAAAGGGTTTAGTCTTTGGCAATAAGTCTGCCAAATATCGAGTGTGTAAGATGGCGTCATGCAAAGTGTAAGGCTTGTATGCCTTCACCCATCCCCTCAAGGGCTCTGTGAGTCCCTTTGTGAATAACATGATCAACCTTGGCTCTAATATATTTGTCACTATGACTGAAACTCTATAATGAATGCCTCTATTGTGTCAATTTGTCTCAACTGGGCTAGATCCCTTAAGTGGATATTGTGATCCCTCTTGTCAAACATGTCCACGAGTCTCTCTGTGAACTCCTTGTAGGAGGTGATGTGACTATGTCCCAGCATCACCAATCCATGATGCCACCACTTGTGTGCCTCACCCTCCAAGTGTAGGGTAGCGAAACTGATGGCCTATGTCTTGGTCATTTGGTTGATCTTGTAGTATGTGTCTAGCTTTTGTACCCAAGCTCTAGAGGTGCATTTGGACGATCCGTCAAAAAAAGGTATGGTGAGTTTACCAACTTTCCAAATGAAATCAACATTATGCCCCTGTTGTTGATGTTTTCCTCTTTGTGGCTCTTTGGGGTTGTTCTTGAGTCTGAGTCCACAATACTCGACCAGGGTCATGTCCTGATGGAAGTCATGGCCCAATGTTGCATACTCCCTCCTGTAATTTGCAATGCCCTCAGCCTGAGTGTGTGCCCTATGTGTTATCGGTTGTTGTGCTGCTACTGGGGGTGCCCTCTGGAAACTGAAGAACAATGGCCTAAGAATCCTACTTGAAGAGGTGTATGTGCGAGTATGAGATTGGGATCTACTGCATACCCCTGAGTTCCCCTGTGTTGCATGTGAGGATTGTGTGTCGCGGGTTCCCACTATGGCCAATATATCAACCATCTACGCTAAGGACTGAGTCATGGCCTGTTGACTGACTACCAGATTGTCAAGTACCTGCATGAAGGCTGCATCTGGGTCCATGGGGGTCTTACCACTGCCCTATGGTCTCTCATATCTGTCTCCTAACATCCTCTCAACCTCTTTCTCTACCCTACTCTCTACTTCCCTTTGTGCCTCTTCCTCTTCCTCTCAGCTGGGAGGGAAAGGGGGGGAATCAGATCTAGGTCTTTCCTCCTTGTGTCTGTTGTAAGCGACATATTCGTCACCTACGTGCTCACGACCCCTTGGGTCCTCTACTGCACTCATCTTATTTGGTCACAGGCTGGCAGGACTAAAGCTATGATACCACTGTAATGTTCTTAACTTAACTAGTCTAGGAAACTCTACTAATGTGTGTGTAGGATTAATTGTTTACAACATATAAATGAGCATTCAAATAATAATGGCGACAAAAGACTGCAAAGCTTATATTATGAAATCTCTGTGGTGTATAAATGTCGAATGTGACGGAACAAAATGAATCACTTGGCTAGATCAATGACAAAAGGACCTTAGCCGAAATAAAAAATCAACTAAAACAATAATACCCGATACCCAAAGAATGATGTGGAATGCAATGGATGAGATGAAGAACTGTTGCAGATATGCCAGCTCCTATGACAACTGCTGCAAGTCTCAAAAGTTCTCCCTGGTGGCTATACCTCTCGGAAATTCCTAGAAATTGTCCCAAATAATGGGCCCTGCTCTGCCTCACAATCCTGGTTACTGTCCGGACCTCAACTAGTAACATAGTTACCAACTTAAAAAGAACTCTCCAGAGTTCTCATTTTTTGGGGGGTCCAATTTTTTACCTCATTTTTAAAAATGGTGCTACCGGTAGCACCTCCTCTCTGTTTTTAGGTGTTTTTTTATATTTTAAATTTTTCGATCCACAATGTTTCCACATTATTTTTTTAAATGCTCATTTTTCATTTATTTTCAATTTTTTCTAAATATATTTATTTTTTGTTTTTATTCAACTCATTTTTTAGTGTTTTTTTCATGCTTCTTTCAATCTTAATTTTTTTTTTACCATTAACTTTTTCAAAGTTACGATTTTTCATAGAATTTTGTCTCCTTAATTAATTTATTGTTCCATACTTTTTAAATATATTGAAAAACATCATTTTTAACACATTGTTTACCTTTACTTCAATAAATAAATAAATAATGTAGTTAAATAATACTATTTTTGAATATTTATCAAAAAAATACACATTTTATAGCCATATATCATACACAACCTATACATTTTGGTACATATTCCTTAAAATAACATGTCAAATAAAACATTTTTATGGACATAATTGAACAAAAAAAGTCTAAATTTTATAAAAAATTATCATTTTCTGTCATAATTTTATACATTTGAAGTAAAAAATGACAACATTTAATAAAAATTTCCAATGTATAGTGATTCACATACAAATAAAACGAAAAAAAAAAAACAATAAAAAGATTCAACACAAAACAAAAAGAGATACATCTTTATTCTTATTTTCAAATATGAAAGTCAAATCATTACAGTTATAACTTATCAAAAATTTGCAAAATTGTGCATCGTCTTCAAAGCCATCTTTAAACTAATCAACAATATCATATATCCCAAATTCATCATGATCAACAGACACGTCATCATCTTCTTCAACGTCATTGTGTGCTTCCATTGTGTCATTTTGTTCTTCCATTGGTTCTTTGATATCTGCAAGTTCTCCAAAGTGATCTTTTCCAATCATTCCTCCTAATGGTACTTGAGGTTCCTTTGACAATTTTTCCACCTTTGATTCACTAAAATATCCTTTCCTCAAGCCAACTTCTTGCATTTCATCTAGAAGAGTTGGAATAGCATTAATTCTTTGTTGAATAAAACTGCATTGTATTGGGTCACTTTCAATGGCTATGCAATTTCTTCCTTTCTGTAGGAAACACGTTAATGTTGTACTTAATCACAAAATACAAAATAAATAATGAAGTTAGATATTGTAAAAAAAGATAAAGTAAAACTAATCTAAGATTGAAGTATGATTTCATAAATATTAGATCATAATTCTTACTTGAACCCGAGAACAAATCCAAAACCCAATCTCCTTCATTCGAAAATTTATCTATAAGATACTTAATTAATGCTTGTGGTTTTTGATAAATGTTAACCATCTCTCATTTCAAATCTTTTTCCTCATATGTTAGCTTTCTAACTACAACATTATATACCAATATACTACTAGGAGTCTCTCCATCATTTGCATTGATAAGCATAGAATTATAAGAATCATCTTATGTCCAGGTTGCAAGATGTATAATCTCAAAATCATGTTTAAATGATTATTTCTTGGAGCTCTGAATATTTGGCTTGTGCTTGTAACATAAATAAGTGAAATTTCAATTAACTTGTGAATTACTAAAATTGTTTTATAATATTAATTGTTAAACATACACTTTCAATATCTTACCAAATAAACTGCCTCCTTGTCTTTTCTTTCCCCTTGAAACTTGATTGTACTAATCCTTGTTGTGTGTCTAATGAAATACTAGAAATCTCCAAAATGGTGATTTTGTAACTTCTATAAATCTCATAACCACTTTACTGAAAGCTTGGTAAGTATAAGGCTCAGTATCATATTCAATGTTTGAGATATTATAACCATGAGGGATATATGCAATAACTAGGGAGTATTCATTTTTAGGAACAATACTTGCAAGTTTTTCACAATCACCTAATATCACTTTATATTGAACAGTGTCGAGCCCATTCCAAATGTAGTGATCAAGGGTGTCATCAAGTTGAACATTTTGAACATGTCTCCTTCTTCCTCTTTCAAACTTAGCTTTTTGAATAAAACTTTTGAAAGTTTCAGGTACTCCATCTGCATTCTTCTTTGGCATCTTTAATGAAACAAACAAACATATAGTTATATATCTATAACTATTAAAATATAAATAAATTAACTTACAAACGAATAATATGAATGTAATAAATCAACATACCTTTTTGAATGCAACAAAAAATTGTTTCAATATTGTTGAAGAGCTTGAATCTGGATAGTTGAGTTTAACATCATCCCAACTTTCTTCATTCAACATCTTGACCATTTCCTCTTGTATTTTCATATACACTTTGTGACTAAATAACACAAAAATAATGTTAAACTAATATTAAACTGAAAAAATTAATTATCTTGTCCTAACATAAATAAAAATAACTCAACAGACTTACTTTTTAAATTCATCACACATTTCTTCCATTGACAATTCTCCCGACCTAACACATGATAATATACTTATGATAAATTTATCATCCTTCACTCCTTGTATTGATCTCCAAGGTGTTCTAGTCATATCACCAGGAAGATTTTTTGTGTCGGGACTTGTCTTACTTGTGCCACATATCAATGGTTTAGCCTTCTTAACTCTCTGATTCTTTATACCAACATTTTCCCATAGGGTGAAGATCTCATCTATCAAATCCCATACATGTCGAATTCTAAATCCAATTGAAAATAGTTATTCACAGATCTAAATATATACTTCCTTTGCGATATTTTTCTTTTGTACTTTCATCGTCAAGTGGGAATCCTATTTCCATGCAACATTGCTTCCGAAACTTAACATCAACATTTGATCTCTCCCCGTGGCATATTTCAGAAAATTCATTGTGGATAAATCTCACCCTTTGAATGAAGGTCATAGACATTATGTACTCATTGTCTATGTTATGATCGCATGCCAGTAACTTTGCTTCTGAATTTGTTAAACCGTCATAAATTATGCATTTGACTGTCTCAAAAAGAGGATTATTGGGATATTCTTGCATCAATTCTCTTCTAGCCTCTACAGACTGATTTCCTCCAATCACATAATATTTGTAGTCAAAAAATTTTGATCTATTAATTCTTCCCTCATAGGAACTTCCATTGGGTCAACAAGAACTAGGTAGTCAACCACATGTGCATATGGATTGTATCTTATCAATGCTTTCAAATTGTGAACATGCAAGTGATGTGGTTTTCTAATTTGATATTTTTCCTTCCCTTCTGTGTGTTTATAAAGTTGTTTCACATTCAACTGAAATGTGTGGCCATCATCAACTAAGTTTGTCGTCATCATTCTATTTCGAATGGCATTTTGTGTTGTTTTCATAATACCATCCTCTAGATCAGCACCTGGTGTTATTATTTATCTGTTACCTTTAGAACTTTCACTATAATACTCTGAGCTAATGATGGCTTCTTGAACATTATCAACATTTGTTTTCTTCCTCTGATGATTTAAATGTGTTTCATCTAAATCAACGATTTCTTCATAATCAATAGGAATAGACTCATCATCAACCCTCGATCTTTTTTGTTTATCTTGTTTGTTTTTTTTGCAAGAAGGAGTGATAATTACCTCATTGGGATCAATCTCAACAAAACCTTCATTTGGAGTTTCCTCATTTTCAAATGTAACCCTTTTAGGCTTTCTAGAATGAGGATTTTTCTTTCTTCTTTCATGTTCTTCTATGTCTACTCTTGCAAGTTCAACCTCCATTGCTTTTTGTTTCTTTTTCCTTCCTTCTTGTGTTTTTTCAATATAGAAAGTTCTGATGACATCCATGATATCATTCTCTGTAGAGTAAATCCCCACCAACATATGTGAAAGTCGTTCAGCAAAATTCTGTAAAAATAAAATATAACATTTTCATGTTAAATAAAATTAAAACATTAGCATGATACTAAAAATAGTAAACAACACAAAAATAGAAATAAAAAACTTACATTGCCTTTCTCAATGTCATCAACGATGGATGCACATAATTCTAAAAAACATCCATTCTTATTATAATTGTTCAATTTGAAACAATATCTAAACTTGATATAAGTTCTCCCTTGTTTGACAAGTGCATAAATATATGTGGTTGGCACCAAACATATATCTCGTGACAAGCCAAGTGCCTGATAATTTCCATGCACATGTTCTGATTCGCACAATACAAATATATATGATCTCCATTGTTTCATTCTTTGTCTTTAACAAACCAAGAATATTCTTGTTTGTTTTCACCTTCCATAGATTTCCACTCTCTAACATTCTTCATTGCCCTTGATAGCTCAGGTGTTAAGCTATCATTTTGTTGCCTAACATTCATGGAGATTCCAGTTGCAATTTTTTATGTCATTATTGCAAGTCGTGATCCAGATATATTAAGATATAATCTCTTTCCTGACATTTTTCTATATTAAGATAAATAAAAAAATTAGACCTTTGTTAAACAAATTAAATTCACTAATGTAATCTAATATATAACAATTTAACATTTAAAATTATATATAAAAAAAAATTTATTATAACATATAACAATATTGTTATATGTTAAAACATATAACATATCATTATATGGTGTAAAAACATATAACATATCGTTAAATGTTATAACATATAACGATATGTTATATGTTATAACATATAACGATATGTTATATGTTAAAACATATAACATATCGTTATATGTTATAACATATAACATATGTTATATGTTAATATAACATATGCCATATACAACCACAACCGTTTCCTTAGCCCTCACGACCAAGCCCTGAGAGTGCCCGAGGCTTGGTCGTGGGGGCTAGGGCGATGCCCGACATTGCCCCAGCCCCTCGTGGCTAAGGCACGGTCCCATGGCATTGCCCCAGCCCCCTCGGGCACGTCCAGGGCTTGGTCGTGAGGGCTAGGGCAACGGTTGTGGTTGTATATAACATATGTTATATTAACATATAACATATGTTATATGTTAATATAACATATAACATATGTTATATGTTATAATAACATATAACATATGTTATATGTTATAATAACATATAACATTGTTATATGTTATATAACATATAACGTGTGTTATATGTTATATAACATATAACCTAGGTTATATGTACATATAACCTAAAAAACCATAAAAAAAACTTGACAAAAGCGGGGAAAAAATAAAAAATATATATTTAAATTTAACTTTTTTTGCCTTTTTTTTTTCAAAAGTAGAAAACATTTATGATTTTTAGAAAAAAAGTAGAAATCATGTAAGAATTTAACAAAAAACTAACCTCTGAAATGGAAAAATTCTCCGCTTTGCTTGCTAGATTCTCCTCGGATGTCTTCTCGATGCTTTAGCTTGCTCCAAATGCACAAATATTGCCCAAGATATAACACAATATAAAAAGATAAAAGAAGACTATGTATATGTAACACAGATGAAATAATTTACTATTAGTATAACTAATGTGGGATAAAAACAAATTAGGTATCTTGTGTCATATATACCTAAAATTATATGGATCATCAATATGTTTAATAAATGTGGGATAAATAGATAAACATGCTAAATATTGTATTTAACATGTAAATAACAAAAAAAAGAGTAAAAATTGTTTTTAATTTTTAAGGGAAAATAACTGAAAATATTGGGGGGGGG
>JASDQU010102083.1:321440-338922 GCA_032191745.1 Picea mariana | reverse complement strand
TGGGGTGGAATTTTGGGGGGGAAATTTGGAGGGAAAAATTTGAGGGTGAAATTTTGGAGGGAATATTTTGGGGGGGAAATTTTGGAGGGAAATTATATTTTTTTTTTTTTGTGGGGGGGAGGCATGTAGAGGGAAAAGCTCATAGGCTTGTTATTATAATGTCACAGGGATGGTGAGAATTTCTATCATTCTATATTTTGAGAGAGAAGGGATGGCCTCATCAAATTAAAGAAAATTGTATTTCTAGGACATCTACAAATTCTTCGCATACCTCTTCTGTTGGGACTAGGAAATGCCATAAGAATGTTTGTAATGCAAATGAGGCGTCGTATTTTTCATCTAGTCATAATTTTGATCATGGTGAAAGCAATTTTATTCAACATGTTCCTCATGAAAGTCCTAAATCAGAGGACTTTGAAGGCACCGATGATGAAGAGGAGGATTATGATGGTGATAAATATAGTCAGCAGTTTAATAGTAATGAAAATAATCAAAATGTAGGTCAAAGTGGAGACTATGATCAACGTTTAAATGATTGGGATGAGATTTTTCCTCCAAGTGAAGAGTTTGAACATACTGATGAAGATTTCCAAGGCACCAATGAAAAAGATGGAGAAATTCCCTCGAGTGGAAATTTTAAAAGCAGTGAAGATGATTATGACAATGGTGGACCAAATTCCCCGAGTGGAGAATTTAAAGACACCAATGTTGGTGATTATGAGTTTCCTCCTAGTGAGGATTTTGAAGGTGTTGATGAAGATTTTCCTCCAAGTGAGGATTTCCAAGGCATGAATGAGGATGGAGAAGAATTCCCCCCAAGTGGGGACTTTAAAAGCAATGATGACTATTATGACAATGCTGGACAGTCTTTCTTGAATGAGGAATTTAAAAGAAACAATGTTGGTGCTGATGATTTCCCTCAAAGTGAGGATTTTGAGGGTACCAATGAGGATAATGAAGATTTCCTCCAAGTGAGGATTTTGAAACTAGTAATGAGAATGAGGATGATGAAGAATATCTTTCAAGTGGAAAGTTTCAAAGTAGCAAAGATGATTACGCCATTGGTGGTCACTCTTTCCCAAGTGATAAATTAAAAAGAAACAATGTTGATGTTGATTTTCCTCCAAGTGAGGATTTTCAAGATACTGATGAATGTTTTCAAGGCACTAAGCAAGATGGTGGAAATTTTCACTAAAGTGGGGATTTTGAAAGAAATGAAGATGGTTATGTCAATAGTGGACATAATGTTGATGATTATTTTTCTCCAAATGATTATGTTGATGATGATGTTCTCAAACATTCAGCTACAACAAATGAAGGTGATCGACATTCTCTAGTTTAGTCTCCTGACAATGTTTTGCTTGATACTCCTTATGGTGACAAGGAAAAACCTTCTAGTGAGGATGATGAAATAGTGGAGACATTGCAAAGAAACATTGTGTCTAGGACCAAGATTAGACCTTTTTATATCGATCCAAAGCATTCTAGTTATACAAGGTCTAGGAAAGAATTCCTCACTAAATCAATTTCCATAAAAGAATTGATTTCAAGTGAATGTTGTCAAAAGAATTGTTTGAAAAGCATGGACTACATGTATGCCTTGAATAAAAGGAAGACATATTTAGCAATGAATAAGAGCATGAAAAATTTATATTTGACGGGGTGCATGATATCCACCAATACAGTATATGATTATTGCATTGGGAATATTTTACTTTGCAGAAAGGCTTTCAAAATAATTCACTCAATTGGTAATCTTCGTCTATCAAGAATCCAGACAAGGTTGGAAAAAGATCCATCATTTTATTCAAAGGTACATCATGGATGAGAGAGTGGGCCATTCATAAACACTACATTGTCTTGGATGCGTGATTTCTTTTCCAAACATGGTGAGTGTATGCCAGATAGAGACACAATACATATTCCAGATAATTTTTCAAGGAGGGAAATCTACAACTTGTACAAAGGATATGCTAAAGATGTTGAAGGAAAGGATAATTTTATTACATATGCATATTTTACAAGAATATGGAAGAAACAATTCAACAATGTCTGTATTCCTAAGAAGTCAAGGATGGGGATTTGTAGTATATGTGCTACTCTTAAATAAAGAAGAGATAAATCTGAAGGGGCCGAAAGAGGTATGTATTTACTATTTTTTTTTTTAATTGTATAGTTATCAACTATGAAAAAATACGATCAATATTTCCATTTTATGTCATGTGAAGATTCCATAATCAAAGCACTTCAAGAACATTGGAATCAACAATCAAGTGCAAGACAAAAGCTATACAAACATCGAAAGAAGTGTTATGATGCTCCAAACAAATATTTAGGTATGATAACTGATGGCATGGACCAGAAGAAAACACTTCTACCACATTTTGTTCGTACACCCAAAAATTTACAGGAAGATAATTTCATTCAGTTTCACTTGGTTGGCTGTATGGTTTTCAATGGAAAAATGTATCCAAGAGTTTACTTCACAGCTCCAAATATTCACAATGATGCAAATCTGACCATCACCATAATTCATCATATGTTCACTCACTGGTATGGAAATCTTCCTCAAGTTCTTTATCTACAGTTGGACAACACTAGTCGTGAAAATAAAAATCAAATTGTGTTTGGATATCTAAGCATGCTTGTTGAAATGGGAATCTTTCAAAAGGTAAAAGTTGGTTTCCTTCTTGTTGGACACACTCATGATCATATTGATCAAATGTTCAGTCGTTTTTCTGTAAAATTGAGGAGGGAAAATGTTGGAAGTCTACCATCATTGATTGAATGTATCAAGAAAGCATACATTCCAGAGCCTGTTTTTCATATATTAGAAGAAACTTTTGAAATGCGAAGATTTATTCAGGGATCACATCGTGAAGAAAAATTTATTGAGCAACTTAATGACATTAGCTTCCAAAATCAATTTTGTTTCAAAAAAATTGATGGGAAAACGCTTATATGGGGAAAGCAGTATTCAAATACTATAGAATGGGGGCCTTCATCGGGCTTATAATTTTTTAAGTTCATTCCAGATTGTCCAATTTTTGCATCAAAATTATTATTTTTACAATCAGTTGCTGAAATCCATAATGCACAAAGGCGTAATAGAGATGTTGATTATTCGAAATGCCTGGAAGAAATCAAAAAGTCCATTAAGGATACATATGAGTACTTTGATGTTGTTGATTATGTTTGGTGGGAGTCTTTTTTCAATAGTCAAAGTGGCATCATTTCAAGCTCAAAAAATGAAGATACAATGTTGAGGACTCCATTTCATTGTCCACAAAATATGCCAAACGAATCTAAAGAAACAAACATTATTGAAGTTCAAGAATCTCAAGGTGCTATTGAGATTACACAAGCAGAGGAAAGAGAAATGTATATTGGTTCGCGAAGGTCACATGCACAACGTGAAGCCATGGAAGACCTTTACAGGGGTTCAGTATAAGATATTAAGGAGGGTAGCATGATTGCAGTTTTAGCGACTGAGGATCCACATGGTTATCCATTCTGGATAGGAAAGGTTATAAAGATTGAGAAATAAAATGTTGATGTTGTTGCAATTGAAGTGCATTGGTATGCAACAAGTACACACCCATTCAATGGTGTGTACAAGCCAGAGATGGTGGTTGAGAAACATGTCAATAGAAAGAGAAAAAGAAAGGGTCAAAATACAACTCGTCGTCGCATTAACCTCTTAAAATTAGACGATGTTGACATACTTGTTTATGACTTCAATTTGACAAAGAGAGGAACTCTTCTCTCCAAGACAACAGAGATTATCAAGAGGTTGTTGCCGCAAGAAATAAATGCAAGATGGGAGTCTGTTGAACCTAGTCATAGATCTAGAAGGCATTTGACATCTGAAATGTTGGGCATGCATGTATACTCAGATGGTGCATTCATCGACAATAGAGAAGAGTATGGATCATCTACATCTTAATCAAGACATTCATCTAAAGACAATGTAGACTCTGATGATATTTCAGAAACCATGAGTCAATCTGAATAAGTGTATGGAACATTTTAAGAATTTTTGATCCACATGATGTTTGTATGGTAACTAAAACACAACATTGAACTTACATATGATCTTACATGAAGTTATGAATCTTTTGTTATGTTTTATGAATGATATGTTTTTTTAATATGGATAATATAATAAAATTTCTGAGCTCATATGTTTTGAATATGGTCAATATAACAATACTTTTAAGAAACTATTTAAAAAGTGACGTTAAATTTTTAAAGTGTATTGTGATATTTTCATGGCATTGTGTATTACCTTGTGCTTTGCATGATCATAACATTTAAAAAGTAAATATTTAAGGGTTGTTTTTATGATTTTGTTTACAATAATGATGAGTTATTTTACCACATTATAAAAATGTGTCATTTTAATACCCCAATTTTAGAATGGGTGCTACCAGTAGAAGTACTTTTCAATTTGATGGTTGATTTTGAGGTTTTGGTTTTAATGGTACCAAGTGATAAAAATACGATTTCAAATGATCTCAAAATTTAACATTTTGAAAAAAAAAAAAAAAAAACATTTTTTTTTGTTTTTAGGTGTTGATTTTAAGGTTTTTCTAAGCTACTGTCTAGGTTTTGAAGGCCATGTTTGAAAAATGTTGTAATTTTGACCCGTTTTAAAACATGGTGCTACTGGTAGCACCACTTTTTGATTTGGGGGTTGATTTTGATGTTTTTTATGCAAAAATATGGGTTTTTTGGGCCAGAGTTCTCGTTTTGAGGTCACGGTTCTCATTAAGTTGGTAACTTTGTTTAGTGTATCTAATCCTTGGATGGACCCCCCTAGGGGAAATGCACCCCCTCTTCTCTGGAAAATTGCGCCCTAGTGATTCCACTGTCGGAATCAGCTGATGTGTGTCTCAAACTGATCGCCCAGGTCTACTATGAAATGGGTCGGAAGGATTTCCATGTATTTGAACTGATGATCACTCAGGAACCCCAAATGTGTCCTCCCCAAGTGTCGCACTCCTAATGTCCAGAAAGTGTGCCCAAGATGATTCCTTCGTTGGAATCTGATGAGGAAATAGGAAAAATATGTACCTTGCCTTCCTCTCAACTAGGTCGGAGGGGAATCTATGAACTTGCCCTGAAAGGGACAAGTCGATCCACTGAACTTCCTTAGAAGTTGTGCCCTCACCCAAAATAAGTGTGCCCTTCCAGCTGGAATCTATGTAATTGTTGTTGAAGAATGATGGAAGACCTGTGTGATCTTCCTAGTGACTAGGGTGTGTCTCTCAACACCAAAATCATCCAACTAGTGTCTTCCTACTGGAATCCACTGAACTATCCTTCTTAGATGTGCCTCTCTCCTCAATGACAAGTCAAAACTATATAATCATGAATTAGGTCATTGAACCTTCTATTATAGCTTCCTGAAACCCTGATTCGTTGTTGACTTCTAATTTTAGCTCATATGTTCTATTTTTAGCGCAAATTGGCTTAAAAACGCTTTTAACCACTTTTAGCTCAATGTCACTTTCTGATTATAACACCTTTGACTGAAATGACCTCTAGTAACCCTATTTACCCTTGTCTGGCCCTGGCTATAGTCTAACAAGGTTGTTTAGACCATTTAGCCTCCTCTCTGGAGATCCTATTTGGAAAGAGACATTACAGAATACTTGTCAGATCATGGAAGAAAATCCAAGCATCAAACACGTAAGCTTTGGATCCAAACTTTGTGTCGGGGTTTCCCAAATTTCAATCTAAATCTTTGTGTTAAATTTTCCCAACTTTGGAAGTTTAGGTTGTTTTTCATAAGGTTACGAGTGTCACTCATGACCAAGTGAACTTAATAGAGATGACCCAACTCAATTTCCTAGAGAGGAGAGTCAAACTTGAGAATTAAATCAAACTTGGAAGAGTGTAATAATTATGTTTTTCTCTTTTTTATAAAGAGATAGTCACAAGGACAAATATCTATCTAGTATTTGACTTGTGAGTATGAGTCATACTCATAAATTTGACTCTTGAAACTCAAAAGTTGTCTCAACTCATTATCCTCATGAAGTGGAATGAGACTAAAGAGTCTAAGTCTACTCATAGGATATGGGTAACACTATCTCCATGATGCAATAACAAATATAGGCATTTAACAAACCATCATTTGTCTCAATATCAATAACAAGATAGGCTAAAGAACTAATTATAAAAACATATTCACAATGATAATATTAAAACAACTCAATAAAACCATATTCACAATTATATTATAATCATTCTATTGTAAACTTCACTCAAGAAACTAAAGTGTATAAAATTTGCCCTTCAACCATTAAGGGATCTCTACCTACCAACATGAATCTAATAATTTCTGAATTATTAGAATTTGAATCCGTGCTAATTATTTTATGGCTAAACTATTATTATAAAAAACTAAATTATATACAAACGAAGAAATACATTTTTAGGAAAGCTTCATTAATGTGTTATCGCCTAAACAATTTTTTAGATTAGCATGAATGTGCATTTATAATGTCTTATTATAGTTGCAATAAAGCTTATTGTGTGGCATATCAATCTTGCAAATAAATCGAAAGCATGTTGATCATTAAATCAACATTTTAGATAATCCTTTATACGCCATGTTTGGTGTCTTGTAATAGTTTCCAAGATCTAGTATATGTCATGTTTGGTGTCATAGAATAGTTTCTAAGATCCAACCTAACCATGAATTTATTGAATACTAAAATTAATTAAAAAGAAAAAAGGTTCAACCCTTGATGTTTAAGTGATTCAAAGTTTAGAGGTCTGTGTGTGTACACAATGGTGATGGTGCGATGAGTAATGTATCATGGAGGAAAATGGCTAGGGTTTTGCAAGTTTCGAGTGTTTAGGTCTCGGTTGGTGCTAAGGAAGGGATTGGTGTTGGTAGGGACACAATGGGTTACAAGGACCTAGTTGATTAATCTGTTGATCCTTTGGAAAACATCCATATATTTTCAAACTAGTCACACTATCAAGGGTCTCATGTAGTGAAGGGGTCAGATTAGAGGATATTTCCTAGAATGGTTGGTCGTGATGGAGTAGAGATGAGGTGGCTCAAGATAGATTGCATGCAACCTGTCAAGGGTACAATCCCATAACATCATCCTATCAACATGAGTAAATGAGACATCAATGTTCTTTACAATACAAGGGATAGGGAAGTAATTCACAATTGTCATCATCAATCTCAGGCAAAACTATTCCTAGATTTGGTGATTCCACATATTGGTTCTTTATTGGATCTTTATGCAGGCTTGTTTGGTTAGGATCTAGTGGTGAATCATATGAATAAATTGGGAGGTGTTGAATTGCAATAGGTTAAGGAAGATTTAGCCTAGTGAGTGAGTTGAATGAGAGGGTGGATGGTCTTGAGAAGGCGTATAGGGAGGATTTACAGGGTGGAGTTGGAGCTGATTATTTGAAGTGTGGCATTGGGGAGGTTATCACAAAGAAGAAATAGAAAAAGTGTGTGAAGTAGAAAGGGCCCCTGTGAATTGGTTCTAGGTGAGGATGTGAAGATGCACTGGGTGGTTAGGCTAGAAAATCAGGCCTTAGATGGAAGGTTTCATGGGAGAAATATAGGTGAAAAATCCTCAAAGGAATGGATGCAAGTAGAATGGGAGCCTTGTATCATGTATTTCTTGTCCTTTTATCTCTTTACTAGAGGTTGGATGCCATTTCTCTTTCACATAGAGGTTGATTTGGAGAAGATATTGGTATCTCACTAGAAATGGGACTCTACCCATCTATCACTCAAGAAATGGAGTTCATTCTTTGATGCTAGATCCAAGAAAATGGATTTCACTCATGTTTTTGTTAAACTCCTAGGATTGTTGATTTTTGGCTTTTTGAAGTTTTTCAAAATACTAGGATCTCTTTGGGGTCATTTATTGAAGTTGACATGAGTTTTTGGACTTTGGTACGATGTCTATCGCTTGGATTTTAGTGGGTTTGGATCTCATGGAAGGTTTGTCTACTGAGATTACTCTTCAAAAGGGTTTTTTCTCCTTTATCTAGTGGTTGGACTATATTGGTGTTCTATTTCGATGTGTGTGGTGCCATAGGTATGCTCATTTCATTTTGTATTGTGATCTAAAATTTAATCAAAAGTTATGGGTTAGGAAATTGTGTGTTGTGGGGGAAGCAAAGGGGTGAAGCATTGATTTATCTAATAAGAATATTCCTTTAGAGGCAGATCATAAGGATGGAGTTTTGGTCGCTAGAAAAGATGTTTCTTCAAAGGGGGATGGTGATTTCATGGAGGCTAAGGGTACTAAAAAAAAAATTGGTCATATTTCCTCAGATCTTTGTGTTGATTGTTAGCCACCATCAGTCTAATGAGTGGAAGGCAAGGATATTTTTCCAAATTTGAATGAGCCAATTTCTTATATGGGTAAGAGTGTTATAAACCATTCTCCAATGAATTTTTCATCTTCTGATATCGGAGGTTTAGATATAGGGTCATGGCCTGACTCAAATGTTTTCTAAATTCATGATTTTAGGAGGGAGGAGATGTCAAAATTGAATTCTAGAGATTTGGAGAATTATCAGTTGTCGTCAAGTAGAATGTTTGTATTATAAGGGAGGGAGGGTAGTAGAAGGATCCTTTAATGGTAGTGAGAATATATCCCTCTCTAGCGGTCTTTGTCCCTCTCAAGATGAGGAGAGTGTACCATATGGGATGTCTAGATATTTCTTCAGACCTAGGAAAGATGGTTCAAAAGCCTTAGATGGTGGGACTTAAGGTGGGTCATGCTTGGGTGATTGTTCAAGGATGAAAGGGTCTGGAAGGGGAAGGAAATAAAATCTTTTCATTTCCTTAGCAAAGGAGAAAAATTAAGTTAAGTTTGAGAAGCAAAATTCTTTGATATGGGTTCTTAGAGTTACCCATACCCCTGCGGAGGGTGGACCATGATTTGCTTATCATTAAATATGAATATTGGGAAGCACCTCAAAAAATAATCCCTGCAAAGGCTTGTGGGTGCACAAAATATTGACATGATTTTATTGCAAGATACCATGGGAGAAGGATGTAAATTAATATGTGATTTGGAGAAGATATTTTGGGGTTGAGATTTTTCTTAATGTCAACTAAAGGGGTTGATTTGGGGGGTTAATTTCTAGTGGAGAACAATGGTTTTTTCATGCAATAATGTATTTTCTTTTGAATTATGTTTAGGTACAATAATATTCTCCCATGAATTGGGTGAAGAGATTATGTCTAGAACATATAGGAGCCATATGCAAATAGAGTGGCTTATTGGAAAAGGATATTTTCAATGAGTTTTCTTAGATATAGGAAAGTTATTATAGGTGGGGACTTGAATTTTTCTTTGGGTAGGGCTAAGATATAGGGCCCTACTACGCATGTTGACCCATTTTCTAATTTCCTTTTGAAGAAGTTGGAAAATTTGGGACTATATGACATTGAGACTATTAAGTTAAGCCTTACCTCGAGGGATATGAGGGTGGGTGAGGAGAGAATAGTAAGAGATTGGGAATTTTTCTTTTAAATAAATCCTTTATTAATTATTAGAATAGGATTAGGCAGTTGTTGACGTTTGAATCTGTCAAGATCAAAACGGAAACCTCACAAGGATATGAATCCCCTACATTTTTTGGGAGGTGGTACTCCTCTTTGTCTTATGATTTTCTTTGAATATTTTATATCATAAATAGTATGGGATATTGTCAAATGACTTAATCCAACTCTTTATGGCTCAATAAAATTCAAAATATTGAAAAATAATTAATATATATATATATATATATATATATATATATGGAGAATTCCTCAGAAGTGGATCAGGAACCTCAAACACCACACAATATTGAAAATGATAAAATCCTCACATCCATCACAATTTAATGAAAATTCCGATCACATTTAAATAAAAGAAACGGTTCAATGGCACAAGAGAAATTTGAAAGAGTACTACTTATTAAGCTCAAAAGAAGATTTTGATAGATTGAATTCAAATATCTTATACTCAAAACTTAGAGTTATAAAATACAATCAAAATCGATCCCGACTTAGTTCTCTAGAATTTCTCAAAAATGATAAGGTATGTTACAAAAATTGAAATTTAAAGGTGTCTGTCCATTAATGGACTAGGATTGGGGATCTCGTGGACCATGAAAATATTTACAATAAATATGATGAAGAGAAGAACATGGAGTGGGGCACTAGCAACAACATCTGGAAAGAAGACAAGGAGGAAGTTAGCAGAATTTAGTTATACATTCCCAATGAAAGAATAAATATAATTGTATGAAATATGATAAGGAAGAAGGTATGTAATCAGTATGGACTTACTGTGATGGAATCTCTCTCTTTCATTTGCTTGTTGATGCGCCCTTTATATATTTGTTTGTTGTGGTTAAGTGTTCGGTTGTAACCGCTTTCGTTGGAAATTCAAAAATCTTGATTATAGACGTATTTAACCATTCTTGAATATATTTCCTTAAGGGGGAAACAATCACTTCTTGCTTTACTTTGATATTTAACAATTCACTCTCAATTTCTATATGGTCAATAGATCAATTTTGCAATATAATCTCAATGTCCTCATTTTTATTTGTGTACTCAACAAGCCAATTATCAACGTCATCATACGTATACTCAATCATATTATCAAAGTTTTCGACCGATGATTTCTTCAAATTTTCAAATTTCTCTTCAAATTACTCTCTGCTCATGATCATTGAATTTGATGTTAAGCTTGGATCTGAAACTTCAATAGTGGCTCCCATAATATCCAAACCAATAATCTTTGAGTATGCCTTAGTCTTTTTCCATGATAGTTCTTTCAATTGATTCAACAACCCCTTTAATGTATTAATCATTTCAATCCAACGTGCCTTTAATTGTTTCATACAGTTCTGGGAGGGAAAATCTTCTTGTTTCTTCTATGATCCGTCATTGCCGAGAATTTTTCTATAAACATAGAAACTCCATCTGTGAAGAATCCTTCATCATTCTTCAAATATG
Organism: Picea mariana; assembly: GCA_032191745.1. Classification (NCBI taxonomy): domain Eukaryota; kingdom Viridiplantae; phylum Streptophyta; class Pinopsida; order Pinales; family Pinaceae; genus Picea; species Picea mariana. The sequence continues at coordinate 327,908 of JASDQU010102083.1, read as the reverse complement.
AATTTAAGTATTCTTTAGTGTTTTGAATTTCGAGCCTGAGAGTAGAAAAACCTTTTGCCCAGTTCCATAAATCTAAAACAAGAAACATTATTTTATTTATATTATCTTCAACAAAGTATCGAGTAGCAATGATTAAGCTTGAGATTCATTTTACTATAAGATTTGACTCTGGAGTTCCTTGAAGAGTTATGTCAGGTTGTATTGTGGTGACTGGGGTAGCCAATATGGGTGGGGGCATGAGAGTTTCCTCCAATTCTTTGGCTCTCTCCTTAAGCCTAATATTTTCCTCTTCCATATTAATTATTGAAACATCCAATGCGTTCCCTGTGACCTTATGAATTGAGGATAATTTTGACGACAACATGTTTTTAGTATCAATGGTGGACCATGACATTCCCTTCTTATTATTTGAGGCTCTTTAAAAGGTCAATTTCTTTGAAGACCCATAAAATAAAACATTTTGTATAGAAAAGTCTCTTCATCAGAGAAAACTTCATCTTGAACAACCAATGCAATGGATTGTACCTTTTCTTGGGTGCGTTATTCTTCATCTAGAAACCGAATATTTTCAATATCAACATCTAAGTCCATATCATCAAGAAAAATATCATCTTGAGGTATGTTTTGTTCTTCTCCCTCTTGTTGAGAATTAACCCTTTTCCTTTTCACTATTAATTTATGGGTGTTATCTAAACTTCCTTGAGGAGGATTTATTTTTCCATCATCACCTGAAATGTTACTTGAGGGTTTTCTTTGTTGGGTTGTTGCAAACAGAGAATTTATTTTAGGCAAAAGACTTCTGTGAGAAACAATAGGTGACTGAGCATTTATTTCACTTAAGATTTTGCCTCTTTGCTTAGGACCTTCAATAGTGCTCACAATTGTCCCTGTGTCACCATAATTTTTATCAACACCTTGAACAGGGGGGTCATGACTATCGCACTCTTCATCTCAAAATATGAGTGTATTGATTGACACAGACCCCCTTCCCTCGGCCGAGATTCGCACAGGATCGATCTCCTTCGAATCCATAGAACCGAATTAGTTCTTTCAGGCCCTCGTTGGAACCCCACGAATTTGATCCACAGGTCCTTCACGAAAACTCCACCGGTACAAGAAATGCACCAAGCATGAGTCTTCACCTCCACACGGCCACCGGATATGACCACGACCTTTTCCGAAAAGGGATTTCGAGTTTCGCAACTTCGGGGGTTTCAACACCAAGATCCCCAGCTCCTTGTCATTAGAAGTTCCGAAAATCCGAACCTTTAAATGCCGAAATGTGTGACCGCAGCCCCACTCCAAAGATACGTCATGTTTCATGAATTCAGGGGCTTTCAACTCAAAGTGCCCTGGCTCCTTGTCCTCGAGATTTCTGAAATGTCGAACCCCGAAAGTGCTGGAGAGTGACAAGCTCTCCACTTGGATCCTATCCATGTGACCCTGTCCCATGACCCGGTGTTATTCCGCCGAATGCTTTCAGGTTTTCGTGTTTCAGGATTTAGCAATTCCGGCTGCAACAGTTCTTGACCCTTCGAACTCCCTGGTCCCGGAATGCCGAAATATCGAACCCCGAAATGTCGAAATTCCACTCCAAAAGGAGATCAACGACTATGAGCCTCCCCTGATCCAACGACTTATGTTCTTTTGGGATTTCATGGGTCAAGAGTCCGGACTGTTTCCCTTTGTATCTCCTGGTAGACGAAATGGCGAAATGTCGAAATATCTATGATGAGAGATCAACGGTCCATGCCCCTCTTGGACCAACGACTACGATCCAACTAGATCGACGGCCCACATCCTTTCAGGAATTTTCTCGAAACCTTGACCGCTTGCCACGTGTCCTCCTTGTGGACGGTCATGATATTTTTGGGATTTTGTGAGTTCTCACCTCTGCATATATGAGGGTTAAACCTCATGCACCTTCTCCTGGATCTGATGGCTATCGGTCCGTGTGCTAGATCTGATGTCCCAGATCTCTTTCTCCTGTGCGGTCTCTCCTCCTGTTGTCTGGACACGAAACTCAACAGTCCAAATCTGTTCTCCAGTGCCCGAATCAACAGTGACTATGTTCTCATGAATTAACACTTCTTCCTTCCCCTTGGAAGATTTCTTGTTCCAAAAAGGCCTTGGCCTTCATCTTTGCTGCGAAGCCTGTATCCTCGGCTCCCTCCTGTACTCTACGGATGTTGTCTCTCCTAAGATTTGTCGACTCTGAAACCTCAAAGGTTTCTCGACCTCTGCATTCCTTGTAGGGTCCCTGCACACAACTGTGTTATCCGTCCTAATCTTGGTCAACTCAGAAAACCTTGAAAGGTTTCTCAATCTTTTTCTCCTCTCGGCTACTGCTGTGTGCACAAAGGCATTGTTCCTCCTGAGCTTTTGAACTTGAGGCAAGTTCACTCTGAGCACACTTCTTGCACTATTCCTTCTGAGCTTAAGAACTTCAGACAAGTTCTTATTCGCACACTCCTTGTGCTATTGAGTTTTCGGATAACTCAATTCGAAGTATTTCTTGCAAAGAAATGTTTCACGCCCTCCTGGTGTTCTTCTACTCGATGCACACCTTGCAGATCCTTTCTTCACAGAGTATTCAACAACCCTATGAGTGTCTTCTCTTTGACACTTCCCTTTCTTCAGAACTTGAAATAGAGTTCTCTGGTGCACTCTATGCACTCGCTCAATGCCCTCCTGGCAGAGTTCTACAGAACCTACAGACGTTCTGTCTTCTCTGTGCCTTCCTCTACACAGTCTCTCCTTCAATGTGTTCAACAACCTTGAGGCTTCTTCTTTGAGTCAATGAATTCCTTTGGTGTGCCCTCCTGGCACGTCTCTGTCTGAAATTTTGCAGAATTCAGAAGTGCACTCTATGCACCGGCTTACAGAACTCGCAGTGTTTTGTCATGCACTCTCTTGCATGAAGCCAAAAAGAACCCAAACCTGAAATCAAAGAACTCACAGATAGAGAAATCTATCTATCCCTGCAAATGCATACCTAACATACATCTACATTCTATCATCACACACAAAGACATTCATTCATGAATTCATAAACACATGAACAACAACATGCAGGAAAAACTGCTTTGTTTGTATTAATTAAGAATGCCTGATTACAATGTGTTTGAGCTCGGACTGCAATAGAGTCTCGGATCTCCTCTATTCTCCCTATTATCTCTATTATTCTCTACCTTCTATCGCCCCTTAATACCTACAGATACAAAGGATCTTTTTACAAAAGGGGGCTCCTCTAGCGCTTTCCTTCATCCTCACCAACTCTCATTAATTTTACAATGAATTACGTTGAATGGCTATCTAGTCCGAATCATATCTAGATCTCGGCCTTACAAAACATTAAGAGGCAAACTAACTAAAGCCTACGTACAAGTATGGTGTTGGCTCTACCAACCTTACAACAATTAATACATTTAATTCAAATTTGAAATTTGAAAGTGAGAGGGTTGCGCCTCTCCTCTCTATTGAATGCGCACTTGAAGTGTTGGTTGGCTGGTGCTTGATGATGTGGAGTGATGCTCCTGCATCATACTCCTCAGCTGCAAAAATCATGAGCTTCCCAGTACCGCTGTTGAAATCCACCTGGATCCCAAACAGTTCTCTGGAGTTGTCCATCTGCTCCACTGCTTCATTGTTGTTGTTGCTGCATTTGTTCCCTTCTACTCAGCTTCTCGTTGCTGGCAGTCTATGTTGTTGAACTCAACATCAGCCTTCTGATTTCTTCAATTACCTCGTCCAGCTACTCCCATGGCTGGCTCTCCTTTTGCAATCTTCTCCACTGCACTTCTTCCTTGCAAATGGGTAGATCAACTAGATCTCCCCTGTCATCTTATTCCTCTCTTGTGGCATTGAGTTTCCACTCTGCTACAGATTCTAATTCTGCAATCCTATCACTGAGCTACTACTCATATTCCTTTTTTAACAGCTTTGCGTCTGCCATTTCTCTTGTTGGTATATTTCCAGCTTCCTCCAGTCGCTCCTTGGGTTGGTATTCTCCATCTGTCTCCAACATGATATGTTGGATGTGCATGCCCTGCACCTTCATCCTTCTCTCTAAGGCTTCAATATATTCACATATAACAACAAAATCTATGTTGTATGCTTCCTCCTCTTCTTCTTCTGTAGTCTCCAGTACTACAGTTGCCTTCTGTTCGACTCTCTGGCCGAAAATTTCGAGCCATTCCAACGAATTCTCATCTTCTTCTGTTGCAAGCTCAAGTGCTGCAGTCATCTCCTTTTCAGCTTCCTGGCTGAAGACTTCGGGCCATTCTTTCTAATGCTCATCTCCTTCGTCTCCTTGGGCAAACGTCATTGTCTGCTCCACTTCTTCCTTCATGACAAGTTTTTCTGGTTGTCCTCCTATTGTTGTTGTATCTGTAACACCTGCTCTGGCCTCAACTGGGCTTCTTGGTAGGAATACTCGAATTCTCCCAATCATCAGAATGCCCTTCTGATTCTCTCCTGTCATCACTCCTTGTTGATCCAAACTCTCCTCTGAGTTCATGAGACCTTCAGACAGCCTCATATCTTTTCCTCTGCCCACCTAGCAATTTGGGAATTTTCTATTGCCCACTTGGCAGTCTATGATATCCAGTGATCCCACCTCATTGCCCACTTGGAAATCTGAACTTTCACCACTACTCCCCTGGCAGTACGCGAGACCTTCTGCTGATCTCTTCCCATTACCCACCTGGCAACTCGAAAGTTCACTTCTGCCCACCTGGCAGTTTATGAGATCCTCTGCTAATCTCATGTCATTTCCCACCTGGAAATATGAATTTTCATTGTTGTCCTCTTGACGTTCTATGAGATCTTCCAGCAATCTCATTCCATTTCCCACTTGGCAATTGGAGAATTCATCTCTGCCCTCCTAGCAGTTTATGAGACCTGAAACTGATCTCTCTTCTTCATCACTGAGATTCTTCCCAGTCTCTGGTTCATAGATATGAACCATCTCCTCTTCATCTCTGAGGATTTCAACATACCTCAACCACTTCTTCAACTCTTGTTGTTGTTTCCTGGCCAACAACTTTTGAACAGGCCATTTTTCTTTCCTCCTCATAGGCCATTCATACACCCAATGCGGCTTTGCATCATGTTGCATCCGCAGTGTAAGCTCTTCCATTCTCGCCCTTATCTCAGCGAGTTCTTTGTCAATCTATGCTTTACTCATCTGCTGGTGGTTCTTCTTTCCACTGCGTCCATGACCTTCAGTAGCCATCTTCTTGTTCATGTCTGCCCTCCTGGCAAACTTGTTGTTGCACTCTGCAACAATCTTTCTTTTTCTACTCTGCCTCTGTTGATACTGAGAGGGGGGTGAATCAATATCAAGTACAATTTAAAACCTTCTTCAACTTATACTTAAACAATTCAACTATATCCAATGAGAAATGAACAATAGTATAAGAGTTACACCAATACACCATAATACACCATGCACAATATATGAGAAATAATCAATAGTTTATTGTTCAAGGGAAGCAATGACTTCCAAAGGTAGCTCCAGCTTCCAAATGTAGAGGGAGGGATAAACCTCCAAGAGGAAGATACAATCCACCAATATCAAGAGAGAGTTGAACTCTCCATCCTTGCCCCTTCCTTCGACCCAAGAATATATGAGAGATAATAAAACTTTACATTAAATCATCACCATCAACCAATCATCACATAGAACCTGATAATGATTCTTGAGACTTCTTCAATTTTTGCAATTCTTCAATTCTTGGAGTACTTTGATCCTATAGATAATATTACTCAATGTATTCTCTGAAACTCCTCCAATTTTCACTCCTTGAATCCTCCCCAAAAAGAGGTTATAGAAAGAATGGTAGACTTTATTCAATTCTGGTTTGTTCAGAAGACCCAACTTGTACAACATGCCCCATGCTCAATATTTAACATCCAATTCTAAAACTCACACACAAGAAACCAAAATCCGTACTATTTCCAATGGAAGTCATCCCACTTCATTTGGATTCTGTATGAAAAATTTATGAATGTTTTACCTAGAACACCTGTTTATTGACTAGCTTCAGGACTAGTCACAAACCTTATCTTCCATAGAGTGTATCTCCATAATTATAGTGAATCAAGAGCTGAAATTTTTACCATAGGTACCTTGATATGTCTTCTCAATACCATAGTGATTTCACCATCTGAATCATTCTAAAAAAAATTTATAGCAAAAATGGTAATATGACCTAAAAATAACATACCTTAGAACACATCACCAAAAGACTTCATCCTCCCTTGAAATCCGGCCTTCTTATCTTCTTATTACCTCTGAAATTCGACTTGTATCAAATGAATGTATAATGATGTTTATTTATACCATTTATGTCACTTCCTTTTAACATTAGGGCTGACCTGACACTTTCTTATTTTGTAATTCTTTTCTTTAATTATTTTCAGGGCCTACATGTACTTCCTTCTTCAATTCACTTTGTCATCTTC
>JASDQU010102083.1:248674-301170 GCA_032191745.1 Picea mariana | reverse complement strand
AATGGGCCGACTCGTGATGAGACCTCCCATCCTCTTGGTTAGGTCTTGCATTTATTTATTTATCATTTTCTTAGGGTCCCTTAGTTTCTTATCGAGAGGCTTTTTATTGCCTTCTCGGGGATCCCCTGGGTGAAGCATCTCTAGGTTTTCATTTCCTATGGCTTTTATCTTTCACCAGCTGCTTTTACCCCCTGGGCCTTTAGCCCCTTCTTCCCACAAGATAAAATGTACCCTGGAAGGTCATGCTAATGGCCAGACTAGGGAAATGGGATGGATGAGCGGGGCATAAGATGAAAAAGTGATAATATGAAGGGAGCGGACGATGGATCTGCAAATCCCCTTTGGTGGCTAACCAAAATCCATGAATACCAGCTTGCTAAGCTACCCCATCAATCACCCCAACAATGGTCAAGTGAATTAGTGTAAGATCCAAGCAGTCATCTGAAATGAAAGGAACCTAATGCATACAGAAGAAGGTTATAATGATCAAATATGACATATACCATGATACCTCGGACCAATTACCTCATGGAGCAAGAGCCTTCTGATGCAAGTCCATGCCGATAGTGATGGAGGCTGGTACTGCTGACAGGACAAGTCTGGCTGAGAAGAAGAAAGATGGGCCCTCAAGGGCCATGCTCAAGCCGATCCACTCTCGTACTCCATGTCTGGGATCATGTGGGCCTCGAGACATGATCTCCCAGTTATCCCTGGATATCGGGGATAACAGGTCCTATTTGTCTTTGTTGTAAAGTCGTGGGAAATGAAGTTTTGGATTTCCCTAGAATGATTGCTAAAGTTGAAAAGATGAATATGAGACAAGAAAACCATGAGGAAGGTCAAGAGACTAAGGATATGATAGAACCCCGGAAAGAATCAGAGATTATATTATTGCAGATGAAAGAAACACTGAATGATCATAGATATATCTGTTTATTAGATATCTTAAAAGAGAAAGAGTGCATATAAACAAGAATAGGAGACTTCAACATAGACTGTGTTATGGACGAGGAAACATAGGTGAATATCATAACAGAAAGAACTTGGGAAATTTTGGGAAAGCCCACTATGGTTCCTTCATTGGGAGGAATAGGATTGTTTAAAGGAAAATTGATAACCCTATGTGGAAGACTTACCCAGATACCTATGATTTCTCATGGAGCATCGACGAAAGAATAATTTGAGGTCGTTAAGTTTGTTGAGAACAGGGCCCCATTTTCTCTTTTCCTAGGAAACACTTGGATTGAGAAAGATCAGATCCGCAGGAAAGAAGAAGAGAAAGCTATAGAAGAGAAAAAGAAAGAATTAAGAAATTTCATGGCTAGGAGAATATCGCACTTACTAGAAGAATAGGAGGATAGGTCAAAGCTACTGAGGGTCAGAGACCTAGCTGACAAAGTTAAAAGAACACAGGCAGACTTGAAAGACCTGTCCATACAAGAGAGTAGAGAACCTACTCCAGAAATAATGAGAGAAGAGGTATTCCACTCAAAACCCTTGAAAGACCCTCAGCAGTGTGAAGTTACTATGCTAAAAGCAGATAAGAATAAAAATGGAAAGAGGAACCCAGTGACTCAAATCATGGGAAAGAAAGCTAGGAAGCTTAGCAAGAAGAAAGTAAAGTTAGAAAAATTGTAGGAAGTTCTAGAGAGGAGTTCGTAGAAGGAAGGCTTGCATAATTTGAACTCCGCTAGAATAGAAAAGCAACGTAGATTGGCACTTCACCACAGTGAAGCAATATGAGCGTTGGAGGCATCCCAACCATTAGACCGACCCTCCAGAACGACTAGAAACACAGTTATGGCCAGAAAGATCGTCATTGGATCGTTGAGACCGCGCCATAACGGATGGAATCGCATTGATGGAGGCTTTCTTATCCATTGGAGGAATCTATTAAGACGTTGTCTATTTATCTCATTGAATGTTGCACCGAGAACACTTTTGTGAATTGTGATTAGCTGAGCCCATAGGGAACCAAGTGATTTTATGCAGTTCTTATTGAGACGTCGTCATTTGTTCAGCTACCTTGAGTGTTTTTTCACCGACCTGAGATATCTAATCTCGAGCATGTATGTCAGGTGACTTTAGCGCAGTAGAGAAATTCATCGAAGAGATCCTCATAGACCTCATGGCTGAGAAGGTCATGTCCGCAGGAGTAGAAGCTTCATCAACGAAAGGAGTACAAGCATCCTCATCAACTAGATGTCGATCTGGGTCATCTTGAACTACGACAAAGAAATGAAGCAAGCATCACGATGACTTGGCGAATTCGAAACTCGTCCCATCTATCCTGCCCGACTACATCCCACCTCTGGTTGGCGTTGTTAGTCGTGACAGTGTCCTGAGGGACTTTGACTATACATTCATCACTGCGTACCTCTCGAAGGAGATACACGCAGTTGGTTCACAGTTGGGATAGATTCTGACATTGAATATCAGTGACTTCAATCTGGGAGATTTCAAGAACTATGGAATGCTCGCACCTCACAAGTATTTGACCAAAACAATGGGGAATAAGTTGAAGATAATTCCCCATCCATGGACTATGGACATCACGAGGTCCACCATTCTTAACATGATGAAGATACCACACTTCAGAAGACATTAGGAGGTTAACTTGTGTGTTAAGATCCTATTGTCGTGCTTCCATGGTAGTTACCTCTAGTTGGATAGGCGCATCACCGTAGATCCAGCACTGATCCATCACATCACCAGATTAAGCATGCAAGGACTAGATCCACAGGATTTTTACCCAAGGAAGGTTGCAGATCGTTCCCTAGAAAAGAGAATCAAAGATACCTATGGCGATGTGGAGAAGGGGAAGCGGGGCTACAAGGTAGCGTCCATATAGAATGGCTCAGTGCACCTAGCTTGCCAGTTGATCATTAGTAAGCTAGTCAGGAAGAACAGACTCACGCAGGTCACGGGGTTCATCATTGACCTCATGGGAAAATGCATTGAAGGGCTGCAAATGAACTGGATGACCTACCTTTTCAACTAGTTAGAGAAATATTGATGCAAAGCTTAGGATCAGGGCTATGAGTTCCATTTCAGTTGGTTGTTGATTCTCATTTCCTTCATTGCTTGGGATATGCCGGAAGGAGTGACATTGCCTGAAATTGAGCCATTTGAACCACTATATGTGAAGTTCACTACACTTTGGTATTCGAGTGACATGGCGAAGCAATGGCAGTCAAACGCAGTGTTCCACATCTATTACTTGCAACTGAAGAGGGCTATTGAGTCCTTCTCTCACATGACGCTGAATAATATTTACAGGTTCAATCCACTTGCAAAGTTCTATGCAGATAAGTACTTCATTTATATTACTATGCATGGAGACGAACACAAGGAAGAGCTCTAGTCCTACTATAAGCTCATAGAGGAGAACATGGTAGAAATAACCAAGGAATGGCCTGCATAGTTCCTTATACCAGTCGACCAGGCGGAACTCTTTGACCTCAACCTCATCAGAAGTCTTCTAGTCACTCGAGAAGAGTATGATGGACCCAGTAGAAGTAGGAAGAAGAAGAAGGAAGAAGTAAAGGAACTGGACAGCACATCCAAGGAAACTACACCAAAGTCACCAAGAGGAGGAGGTGATGACGAAGTAGACTAGGAGAAAGATGAAGGGAAAGAAGAAAATTAGGACACAGGCAAAGTGACACCGCCTAAGAATCCCCTGGATGAGGCTAAGACATCCAAGAAAAGAAAGGTTTCCCCAACGAAACCTTCATCGCAGAAGAAGTCAAAAGAAAGTAAGCCATAGTTTCAAATTGTGGTCACGGTGGATGACATCGACCTCATCATCATCATTGTAGAAGACACTTCAGAGGAGATTTTACAACGCAATGAAGTAAAGCAAGAAACCATGTATGATAGGATCGAAGAAAATCTCAAAGGGGTACAAAAATGCCTCTACTCCAGTCGCGCTGTGTCTACTGCACCATCGTCATCTGAAGGAATTGAAGTGGGAGATGAGCCTAACCAGCTACGCAAAGTAGCAGATGCGATAGAAGCTCACCTTCACCGTGCCTAGGAAGAAAAGGTGCAAGCCATAGAGCCATTGAAGCAAGCACAAGAGGAATCCATAGAGCAACTATGGGTTGTGCAGCAAGAAAAAGACGACCTCCAAGCAAATTTTGCAGAGGATAGAGCGCAGATCCAGAAGGAGAAAGAACAGTTGCTTGCAGAGCAGATTGGTGTTAAAAAAGCAGTCACCAGAGAACTTCACTCTGTGATGGGATTAGAACAGACGAAAGAAGAAATAGTTGAGAGCTAGGTGGGAAAGCTTGTTGAAGCCATTCAACAACTCCAACAAAGAATCGCAGAACTGGAATTACAAGAAATGCCAAGCACTCTGTAGGAAGTGCAGGATCAGAGGGAAGAAACTACCCGAAGAGCAGTTGAGAGAATCAAGGCATTAGTCTTAGAATGCAAACAGCTCAACAGACGAAGTGCATAGACCTATGAGTGCCTTTTAGAGGACCCAGAACTAAGGACACTGAAGTCACGGCTCCAGGAAGAAAAACAACAAGCAACAATAGTGTAAGCACAGTTGAAACCACTGTCAGCAGTTGAGAGAATGAAAAGGTACCAGGAACAACACACGATTCAGCAACAAGTCCATTCCATCCAGAGTAAAGTCATGGAAGTGACCCAGAGGCTCCAGCCATTGTAGGATGAATCTTGCACACTTTTTGAGGAAATTGAGGGACAAGGTGCATAGCTAGAATAAGTAGTCACTTTGGAGGAACAACGCTTGGAAGGACCTGTGACCGAGAAATTTATTCAAGAATTCACCAAGCAGGAGGCTCTGGCGAAGCAGCAGGTTGAAGAATCTCAAGCCAATCTCGAGGCTTTCTAGGTAGAGTTACCCAAATCAGAGTGACTCAGGATGAGTCACAGGTGAGTGTTAGGGGCCCGTTGGCCCTTGACCAAGTTTTGGAGAACCTTGGTCATGTTTGACCATTTTTGGGACTTCGACAGGCTAGTCGAAGATGGAGCGCAAGGCGAAGCGGAGATCATGGGATTTCACCCCCTTTTGCGAGATTTTTGGGTTTAGGGTTTATGTAACGGGTATGGGATGTCGGACCATGGGTTTTACCCATGCTTAGGCCCCTTTTGTAAAGTATAAATAGAAAGATAGGCAATGTAAAGAAGAGTTAGTTGTAAGATAAGTGTTGTGTTGTGCTAAGTGCAAGTGATGTAAGTAGTTGAAACTATGTGATTGAGTTAGCTCTGTGCATACTGTGTGTTGAGAACTTGTAGAGCTAAGTGCAAGTGAAAAGGCTTTGTGTTGTAACCTGTCTCGAGGAAGGAGGATCTGGCAAGGTGCGTGCATATCTCCTGTCCTATGTAGAGTTGGTTTGTGGCTCTGTGCATATAACAAGATTGACAAAAGACAATAAAGAAGAAGAAGAGTTGGTGGATGTAGCCTCACACTAGGGTGAACCACGTATATCATGTGTTTTGGTTGCTTTGTGAATTATGGTTGATATGTTATTGATTTGATCTATATGTTAGATGCTTCTGAGGTAGTAGCTCAGTGCTTATTGATGTGATCTATATGTTAGATCTTGTTGAATACTGTGTTGTTCTGTAATTAAGGTTTTTACCTGCGATGTGAATAAGGGTTGAATACTAATGAATGTTAACTGCTAAGTGTTCTGTTAAGTATTGTGATCACAGATCCGTGTCCCAGCTAGGTTGTAGACACTTGTGTTAAGCCATAAATAGTGGCTCATTACCCATTAATTGGGGCATATTACATTAGTAATGTTATTTTATTTATGTTGGCTTGAGTCCATTAGTTGTAATTGTACCTCCTAGTATCCTATATATACCAAGGAGACATTTTCATTTGGAATCATCTTGTATTTGGACATTTATGTGGGCATAAGGAGGTTTCCCCCTTGAAGAGGATTATTATATTAATTTCTCTCTTTTTCAAGGTGTTGAGTACTTATTCTGAGGTTTTTCTATGCTATATTGATATTTGGTTATGAACATATGGCATCAGAGCTCAAGGTCTTAGGGTTTCGCTGCTACATCTGAGACACCTTGGCATTTTTGCTATAACTTTTTTCTACAACATTTCATAAGGAATGTCTTGGAGGATATTTAGTAGACAGATCAAGGTACATTGGGTTAAAATTTCAGCTCCTGGGGCCTTATACTTTCGGAGATACATCCTGTGTAAGATAGGGTTCTAGAATCATCCTGAATTGAGTCATTGCAGAAATTTTTCTATAAAAAAATTTCAGTAACATTTCAGACCTTGAACTTTAGCGGATATTCACAGACATTAGTAAGGTATCTATGGTAAAACTTTCATCTTCTGGGTCATATCACATTTTTAGATACACCGTTTGGAAGATACGGTATCTGACTAGTCCTATTGACTAGTCTCAAGCAGGTGTTCCTAGTAAAACAATCATAACTTCTTCCTAGAGCATCCAAATTGAGTGAGACTGGTTGCATTGGATAGTGGACAGTTCGTAGTATATCTGGTACAAGTTTCATAATTTATATCAATTATTTGTGTGGGGAACGATATACAAGTGAGATCTCTTGGAAAGGACAAAAAGCAACAAGTTGTGGTGAAGTTACCGTAAATTCCACTTGGCACATCCAATTTTGATCAGACCTATGGAATTGTAGAGAAGAAATATCAGAGAAATACAAAAAATAAAGCATCATACCTAGAAGGGCCGAAACTTTGGAGATGCAATAGAAGAAAGATTGTCTAGAAGAACCACATCAAAATCAAGGTTCAAAAGTGATACTTGGCCAACATGCCACCCAAAAAGGGAACTTCTACACCAAATAAGCCTCTAGACAATCCTACTTTGACTCTTGATGAAGGTGAAGAAATTCATAGGGACATAAATGAATTACAAAATAAGACAGTGACAACAGATGAACTGGAGGAAATAATGGATACTAAGATGGATGGTTTAAAAAGGGAGATCATGGAAGAATTAAAAAAATTCCTAATAGAGAGGACACCTGAAAGTGAAAATGTGTCCCATGAAATTCATGATGAGGAGAAAAGGAAGATGAATAAAGAATGGAGAAACTCCAACTTTGGGTTGAAGACCAACCACGTTCCTAAGATTGATATGAGGAAGTTTGATGGCAAGGACCCAATCACATGGATACTTCAGAAGGAGCAATTATTTGATCTACATAATGTGACACATACACAAAAGGTAAGAATTGCTTCTTTATATTTAGAACCCAATCAATTTTTATGGTATCTATGGATTTTTTCTCGCAAATCACTCGTCACTTGGACAATTTTCACGGAAGAAATGATAGCACACTATGAGGATACAAGGAGCAATACCTTCTTTAGCCAATTGATAAATCTAAAGAAAAAGGGTTTAGTTACAGAGCAAGTTGAGAACTTCCAAAGGTTGAATACAAAGGTAACAGATATTCCATATGATCACTTGATTGATGTATTCATAGGAACTTTAAAGGATAACATTCAACATGAGGTTCGCCTTTGGGAACCCAAATCATTGGAGAATGCATTTAGGGTGGCAAGAAATGTTTAAAGTAAAAATATGGCTATGGCTACTAGAAGGACCAATCCTAACATCTATAGAGAGAATAATGCTCCTTCTTCTAAAACACCTCAACCTACAAGGTTGACACCTCAACATTTTGAGGAAAGAAAAGCAAAATTTTTATGCTTTAATTGTGACAGCAAGTACAATAATGGACATAAGTATGGTGAGAAGAATTTTTCCTACATAGATTGTCAAGAGGAAGAAGAACAAGAACAAGAACCATCTCAAGATGAAAACATAGAAGCAATTTCATCAGAAGAGTTGACTCCCATGATATCGTGTAATCCATTGGCTGGAATTAGCACTCCTCAAACCCTCAAGATTGAAGGATATATCAAAAATAAAAAGGTAATAGTCCTAATTGATTCTGGTAGTACTCATAATTTCATTCACTATAAATTAGCCAAAGCTCTCAATTTCTTTGTATATCCAGCGCTAGAGTTTCAAGTAATGATTGTAGATGGAGGAACTATCAATTACTTAGGAAAATGCAATAATATCAATCTTACTAAAGGGGAATATGTAATGAATAGTCCAATGATTTCTATACTCATGAGTGGTGTTGATGTTGTACTAGGAATCCAATGGTTACAATCATTAGGAACAATGTCTTTTAATTTTCAAGAACTTTTCATAAAATTTTCATTGGAAGGAAAAGAAATTGAGTTAAGAGGTATCACAGGAAAACCCAGTAAGGTGATAAGCTCTAATGGCATGACAAAATTATTGAAAAGGGAGCATCAAGGTGTTATTGCACAACTATGCTCACTAGATTTTCAAACATCTAAGCCATCTATTCCTCTAGATCTCCAAGGGATCATTGATAAGCATTCCAAAGTATTTGAAGATATTCCCAAAGGTATTCCACCCACTCGAAATCATGATCATGATATTCACCTGATTCCTGGGAGTGTTCCTTCTAACATCAGGCCATATAGATACCCTTATGCCCAGAAGAGTGAAATTGAGTGCATGGTTGAAGAAATGTTAAAGGTTGGCATTATTAGACCTAGCCAAAGTTCTTACTCTGCATCGGTGGTAATGGTATTCAAGAAATATGGCTCATGGTGTATGTGTCTAGATTATAGAGAGCTCAACAAGATCACTATTAAATATAATTTTCCCATTCCCATCATTGATGAATTGTTAGATGAACTACATGGAGAAATCTATTTCACAAATTTGGATCTTCGTTCAGGGTATCATCATATTAGAATGAAGGAAGAAGATATCCCAAAAACAACATTCCGAACTCATGAAGGACATTATGAATTTTTGGTCATGCCTTTTGGCCTTACAAATGCACCTTCCACATTCCAAGGGTTGATGAATTCCATTTTCAATCCCTTCCTTTGAAAAATTTTGTTAGTATTTTTTGATGATATACTAATCTATAGAAAGTCTTGGGAGGATCATGTGTGACATGTTGACAAGGTGCTACAACTACTAAAGGAGAAACAACTATATGCCAAACCATCCAAATGTTTCTTTGGAGTGAAGAAGGTAGAGTATTTGGGTCATATTGTATCTCATGAAGGTGTCAAGGTAGACCCTAACAAGATCAAGTCCATGATGGACTGGCCGATTCCCAAAACATTGAAGAATATTAGAGGATTTTTTGGTTTGATAGGTTACTACCACAAGTTTGTTCGACACTATGGAAGAATAGAAGCATCTTTAACGACACTAACTAAGAAGGATGCATTTTCATGGACTCCAGAGGCAACTAAATATTTTGAACAACTTAAAGAGGTGATGTGAAAATCTCATGTCTTGACCACTCCAGACTTCACAAAAACCTTTATTGTGGAATGTGATGCCTCGAGAAATGGAATTGGTGTTGTCCTAATGCAAGAAGGAAGGCCCTTGACTTTTGAAAGTCGACCACTCAAGGGAAAGGACTTACACAAACCCATTTATGAGAAGGAAATGATGGCAATACTACATGCATTGAAGAAATGGTGTGCTCACCTAATAGGCAGGAACTTGAAGGTCAAAACAAATCATGATACTCTTAAATACTTTTTGGAACAAAGTCTATCTTCAGAAGAACAACAAAAATGGTTGACCAAGATATTGTGTTATGATTTTGAAATCGTCTATAAAAAAGGGAAGAGAAATGTTGTGTTAGATGCACTCTCAAGAAAGGATGAAGATGTTGAGGCCTTTCTCCGTTCTATCTTGATCATCCAACCCGATTGGATAATAGAAGCAAGGGATGAATGGAAGAATGACGAAAATGTTTGGACTCTCATTCAAAGGTTGCAACAAGATTCCATTGCATCAGATACATTTACATGGAAAAATGATTCACTATGGTACAAAGATCGCTTATATTTATGTAAGAACTCCCAACTCAAACAAAAGGTGCTATTGGAATTGCACACCTCTCCAGTAGGAGGGCACTCAGGATTTTTGAAAACCTACCATAGGGTCAAGAAGGAATTTTTTTGGGATGGCCTTAAAAATGATGTTCAAAGGTTTGTGGTAGAATGTTTGGTTTGCCAACAAAATAAGGTGGAAACAATTAATACCCCAGGTCTTTTACAACCATTAGCCATCTCAAGTCAGCGCTGGGAGGAGGTTTCCATGGATTTCATCGCAGGGTTACCGAAGTCTGAAGGAAAGAGTGTCATCATGGTGATTGTTGATAGACTGACCAAGTATGCACACTTTTGTGCACTCTCTCATCCCTTCAAAGCCAATACAGTTGCCACCTCATTCATGGAGACAGTTCAAAAGATACATGGCAGCCCAAAGATTATTGTAAGTGACAGAGATCCCATCTTCACTGGACTTTTTTGGACAGAATTGTTTTCTTGTTTGGGTACTCAATTGGCTCATAGATCATCCTATCATCCTCAATCTAATGGAAAAACCAAGACAGTGAACAAATGTCTGGAAGGCTACCTTCATTGCTTCGTCTCTGATAAACAAACACAATGGTTCAAATGGTTACCCTTGGCAGAATGGTGGTATAACACTTCCTTTCATACTGCAACAAAAATGACACCATTTATGGCACTCTATGGATACCACCCTCCTTCCATCACTTCTTCTCTAAAAGAAAAATCTAAGGTTCAAGTAGTGGAAGATCACATCGAGCATCAACAACAAGTTCTCCAAATATTAAAGGACAACCTGACCATGGCATAGAATCGCATGAAACAACAAGAAGATCAACATCGTAGTAAAAGAAGTTTTGAAGTAGGGGATTGGGTGTTTTTAAGACTACAACCATACAAACAGATGTCCCTTAAGCAAGCCAAGAAGGATAATAAATTATCACCAAAGTACGATGGCCCTTATAAGGTGTTGAAAAAGATTGGTACTATGGCATACAAATTGGAGTTGCCTGCATATTTACAAGTACACCCGGTTTTCCATGTTTCATGCTTAAAGAAGGTTATAGGTGACAAGATTCTAGTTCAAAATTTATTGCNAGAACTTGAGGAGGATGGAAAAATCATATTGGATCCTGAAGCCATCACTAACACAAGAATCCGCTAGTTGAGGAATAGATCCATTTCAGATTATCTCATTAAATGAAGGAAACTTCCGACTAAAGATTCCACTTGGGAAGATGATTCTTTTATACAGAAGCATCCAGAGTTACTCAAGCATTGCGGACAACACTTGTCTCAAGGGGAGGGGCATGTTAATCCCTAAATAGTGGCTCATTACCCCTTAATTGGGGCATATTACATTAGTAATGTTATTTTATTTATGTCGGCTTGAGTCTGTTAGTTGCAATTGTACCTCCTAGTCTCCTGTATATACCAAGGAGACATTTTCATTTGGAATCATCTTGTATTTAGATATTTATGTGGGCATAAGGAGGTTTCCCCCTCGAAGAGGCTTATTATCTGAATTTCTCTCTTTTTCAAGGCGTTGAGTAGTTATTCTGAGGTTTTTCTATGTTATATTGATATTTGGTTCTTAACAACTTAAGTCCTGCAACCACCTCTACCTCTACCTTGGGTGAGACTTCATCTTCTTCGTTGGTGTTGCCGAAAGGGATGGTAGTTAGGGTTTTTTTGGTGCGTTGTTGAAGTGTTGAACCCCGGGTCTGCCCCTATGCCAACAAGAATCTTAAGTCTTATTGTTATTAAAGGGATATTATAATAATTATAAGGTCAATTCAAATTAAAAAATGGATTTTAAGGAAGGAATATTTACTAGTAAAAAACATCTAACTAGATGAATCGGATTGTTAACATTTAGAGGAAATATTCAAGAAAAATAAGTTAGCATCCACATTTTCCCAGATAAGAAGAAAAATCACATAAGTATGAATTTGGCGAATCAATTAATAATTCCAAAGACAAATCTAATCGAAACAAAAGACTTTTTTTTGGCAATAAACATGACATCAAGGACTTACCGTTGACACTTGAAGATTATAAACTTGTATCGAATTTTGAGGTTATAACTATATATGAAAAAGAGGTTGATATAATCCTTGGCTCGACTTGGTTAGAGATGTTGGGTAGCTTAATATTAAACCGTGAGAAAAAAAATTTACTGTTTTCCTACAAGAAGAAAAAAATAAAATTACATGACGTCTTAGTGAAGTCAGATTCAATATCTATGTCAATAGATATTGATCAGATATCCAAAATACTACTTTCGGATAAACAACAGTCAATACTTGAGATCCAAAAGGAGTGTGAAAAAATATTCATACACAAAGATGCATAAATTTGTCGCCTAAAAATCCATAATCAAAGTTTACTCACCCAGATTAAGAAGACAACGAGTGATAAGAAGACGGTAGAGGAAAAGTTAGAACAACTTATCAATAATGAATCATTGGTAGATAAAGAGACAATGGCTGAACCTATGGAACTACAGAAATCTTCAAATGGAAAAAATGCGATGGTGGATAAAGCAATTAATACAGACCCAATCAACCTTACAACTCAAAAGGATTTAGTTGATGTAAAGAGGTCTTTACATGTCGAAGTAGAAACAAGCCAAGGATGTGAAGAAGACTCAAGTCCAAGTGTTAATCAAGAAGAAGCTACAAGTACATGAAGTAAAGATCAGGTTGCAAGGATGCCTTATAGACATCCTAATCACAAAAATCGATAATTGAACCAATCAATGTATCCACATAAACAAATGACAAATATGTAAAAAATTATTACCTCCATTACAAATGATGCTCAAGGTAGTGTTGGATTACTGAGAGGTGGGGTGAATCAATAATAGAGCAATTTAATCATGTTTAACCATGAAATGCAAGTGATATATCAATGTAGCATTACCATCCAATAGCTTCATAGTAAATAAAAAATGAAAAAATGAGAAATCATACACATACACAGCACACCAGTGTTTTTATGTGGAAACCCAAAGCGGGAGAAAACCATGGAACGTTTTTTCTTATATGTCTTTAAGAATTACATTCATTGGAAGCACCAACTTCTTTAATTTTCCAGTTGCAATTGGAATGAGCCTCCAACTCCCTAGTTTCTCAGGCTACAACCTAAGGGAAGCTCCAACTCCCTAATTCTCTGGCTACGACCATAAGGAGACTACAACCCCCTATGTTCTTCTACTACAACCAGAAGGTGGCTACAACCACTTGTCCTTTCCCCATCCAACCACCTTGTCGTAGAAGTAGAATGATGGAACCAATGTCACACTATCACTGTGAGATATACTGTTGTAAACCTGTACCAATCAACCTGCACCAAACAACCTATAATCAACCTGTACCATAAAAAAGTGCAACAACCATGCACCAACCTGTACCTCAACCTGTTCCATCAACGACTGCATCAACCATGCACACAATACGTATCAATCATGCATCAAATACACATAAACTATGACTCATCAAGATGTACCAGCATCATCAACTATACACCTCATGTATGTGCCAACTCATCAACTACTTGTCTCAACCATGTACCCAACATGTACCTCAACCATATACCAAGTACATATACCAATATAACCATCAAAAAGTTCTCTAGAAACCAAATACCATAAACCATTACATCAAACCATGTGCCACAACCT
The DNA here is from genome assembly GCA_032191745.1 of Picea mariana. Taxonomy (NCBI): domain Eukaryota; kingdom Viridiplantae; phylum Streptophyta; class Pinopsida; order Pinales; family Pinaceae; genus Picea; species Picea mariana. Next base: position 287,560 of record JASDQU010102083.1, on the reverse strand, counting down.
CATTGTTATACAGCCTCTATCTGTAACATACCTCAACTAAAATCCCTCATCAATTTCATCATCCAAATATGATTTGTAACTCTGTAACAAACTTGGTGTATATGATCACATACTTGCAAACCTTCCTTAACTTTAACAACAAGAGACTAGCATTTTCATCAAACTTTACTTTAGTCTTACATGACTAATTTTGGATTAGTCAACAACCCTAACTTGCAATAATCATAACTATTTACCTGTAATGAATAAAGATATGAAAATAGTACAAAATTTTCTTCAATGTCTTTTATGCAATTCCTCGAGGTTTCACTACTTGGAACCTCACAGAAAAGGAGTTATAGCAAAGATGGCATACCTTGTTGAATAATGGCTTATTCTGGAGAGCGAACTTGTAGAGAATGCTCCACGTGGAATTTTTTTTGTATGGATTTGAAAATGGTACTCAACATACTACATCACATACTATAACCAATACATTTTTTTACCCAAAACACTTGTTTTAGACTAGTTTTAGGACAAACCACAAACCCTATTTTCCATGGAGTGTAACTCCAAAAATACAACAACCCACAAGCTGAAATTTGTATCACAGCTACTTGGATATGTTTCCTCAACAGCCTCCAGATTTCTCTATCTGCATCATTGTAGAAAAAATTTATTGGGAAAATGGTGAGATAGTAAATAACATACCTTAGAAAGCATTATCAAAAGAATTTATCCTCCCTTGAATTTCAACCTTCTTTACTTCACCTTCCCTTTGAAATTCACCTTAGATATCCTTTGGTTATCTCAGTCACTTGTAGATATTCAACATTCTCAAGTGATTAAATGAGAGACCCCTGCCTCTTATTTATACTTTTATGTAGCTTCCTCAAGGGATTACCTTCTAACCATCTTAAACCACTTTGCTTATTTTAGGGCTAACCCACTTCTAACCACTTGTCTACTTAGTAATTTCTCCATTAAATTTATTATTTAAATAATTTATTTTGTATCCACTTTGAATTATAGTACACTCGTCACTTCACTTTATTATTTACCTTCTAACCATCTTAAACCACTTTCCTTATTTTAGGGCTAACCCACTTCTAACCACTTGTCCACTTAGTAATTTCTCCATTAACTTTATTATTTAAATAATTTATTTTGTATCCACTTTGACTTATAGTACACTCATCACTTCACTTTATTATTTAAATAATTTATTCTTTGCAACGACTTTGACTACATTGACCTTTTGGGGCTTCTAGATGACTCATGAGGGTTATCCAACTTCACATGGCCATAACTCTCTAATCGTGAGGAGTTATGTGGCGTTCCACATACCATCGGAAATGGCATGACATGTACTATACATATAGAATAGTATTACCTTCAAATATATTAAAAATCATACCATTATGCATCAAATGAACTTGGGTCCATTACACAAACCTTTGTGCTACTGGAATTCGCTACTGGACTTTCTTCAAGGGTTGACATCAATGAAAACCAACCCAAATAATCAACAGGTAGAATTTATCAAGGGATTCAAAATACATTAAATTGTCTACAATAACCCTATAAAAGCCCCATTATGTAGAAGATCGATTTAAGGTGGGCATACTCCCTTACAATTCGACGGTTATACACAACTCTTAGAAGATCATATTGTTTCAAGTCCTCAAATATCACTAATTTAGGAATAAAGAATGAGGAGACGATATTACAAGCCAGAGCAAGAGATAAGTATTCCATAAGTATGCTTTGAGGAAAAAGCATTTTTAAGGGGAAGGCAATGATTTTTTTGTTTAACAAGAACTGGGAAATATATATTAAAAAGTGTGGATAAATCCTCTGTATTACAAAAAAAGGGCCATTAGAGGCCTTAGAGAAGTAAATATTTTGAAGCCTGGAGATATTAAAAAAAAATTGGTGTTCATAGAGTTTCCACCTTCCTTAATTATACTGTGTTGCTTGTATTTCGCAGAATACAATCTATAAAATACTTCATTGATATATATCGAAAAGCAAAACATGGAAACTGAATTTTAAAAGGACTCAACTACCTAGTTCCATTTTGATCTTTGAATGGTCCTGCTTCTCCCAAATTGAGTCTGGATGGGGCTCGTTGAGGTCTGAAATTTGGTTGAAAGTGACTGAGTTTACATTTTTGGATGCTCCCTAGGTGCTTCCTAGAGTGCTTGGTTGTTTATGAGTTCGTTCAAGCTGATCCAAACGACGTTGCATTATCTCCATACTGCTATGATTCTCTTGAATATGAATCCTATGGTAATAAATTTCATGTTGAATCCTTTCAATCAAGTGTCTGTGTTGAGACAGGGTTTCAAGTTCAAATGTTAGAGTGGGGTTGAGTTCTCCCATCTAAATTTGGGTCCTTTAGCAGCCCATGCATTCTTCCTTAGAATCCAGCTGACCAAATCCAACAAGAAGGCTCTTAACACCCTGCATATGTACTAGTGTTGAAGTGCTTTGGTTCCTCTGAGAATTGTCCAAGCTGCTAAGGGGGTCACAAAGCTGCAACGAATTGGGATTTTTGTGTAATGGAGAAAGGACAGGTGAATCTGAAATCAATAGAGACCACTGGGTAAAGTTCTGAGCGGAGAAAATACAAGTCAGAGGGCGTGGTGGAGGGCAATTCAAGGAATAAGGAGGAGGATCCTGGAGGATCTAGAAGGATATCAACATAATCAACTGAGACCACTGGGTTAGGTTATGGGCAAAGAAAATACAAGGCGGAGGGCGTGGAGGTGGGTGATTCAAGGAAAAGTGGGGGGGATCCCAGAGACTCTGGAAGGATAAATTATGAAAGAAAAATGTTAAGGAGAAGTTTAAGCATTAAGGGGACAACACTGATCGAAACTGGCTTACCAAAACCACAAATAGACTTTTCCCCTATAAGGATGAATACTGGCCTAAATTCCCCCATGTTACGATTAATGTTGAGTTCATGCCAAACAGAAAGGTCACAGAATATACCTAGTGTGATTTACATGAGGCCTTCATGTCCACGAGCTTGGGTCTGAACCTGGTGCCACCTTGCCAAATTACCTACGCATCTGGGCTACTACATGCATGATCCATCTTTGTCGGAGCCTTCATTCCTTTTGTTCCCATGAGCTCGAATGGATGGAATAAATGGATACCCAAAACCATGATGAATTTGTCACCTAAGTTATTATCCACAATTTTACTTGGTTGGTGAGACATCAAAATCCCACTTGCCACCCGTTTTCTCCACCATTCCCCACTGTTGTTGTCCTACTCCACGTGCTTGATCCACCTATCCTATGTTACGTTGGCATCCATGTGCCTAGTCCACCCATCTTTGTTTGTGTTGGATCTCCAAGAAGCACCACCACCAACCTTTACATGCTAGCTCCTTGTCATGTGACACATTAGGTTAAGGGGGCTAAGGCTTCAACACCCTTCACGCCTAAGGTTCTAGGCAATTTCCCAATGGATTCATTCACTAGTTTATCTGTTGCCATGTTATGTTCTCTCATAATGTGAAAGAATGTTAGCTTGAGGGTCTATGAGTTGACTCATATTCGATCAATTATTCTTTTTAGGCTCAATTTTTTTGAGGTTGTCCCTTGGACCATCATCCTTATAACAGTCTTGGAGTTGCCTAGAACATTCAGATTGAAGTTGGAGGTCTCTGAGTAAGGCATAATCCTCTGCTTTATTATTGGTGTCTTTCTTGATATTCCAATAGTAATTTAAAATTCTTTTTCCTCTGATATCATAGAGAACTCCTCNCCCCCCCCCCCCCCCGCCCCGATGCAACTACCTCCCCTGGTAAGGGTAAGGCAATGTTATGAACATAATATATAATAATAAATATAAATACATTATAACAGTTAATGAATAATTAATGAAGACACACCTTCCCAATGAAAGGTCACTTCTCTTCATGGAAGGGCACCCCTGCATGGGTATATAAGGCGCTCATTCTTATTGTATCACATCATCTCATATTCATATACATTATTTAATATATTATCCTTTATGGATTATAACATGTTGTCTTACCTACATTGGGTATTTACTTGGTGAACCGGCTTGGTTCACCACAAGATGCTTCAAAAATATAGATCTTTGGTGACTCTTTAGTGGTGGTAGATTGGATGGGGAGGGGTTAATGCTTTGGAAAATTTTCTCTTGATGTCCATTTTTTATGAGATTCGAAATTATAAAGATGCATTTAATTGTATATATTTTCATCATGTTTAGAGAGAAAAGAATAGAGTTGCAAATGGATTGTCTAGGGTTGGTATTCTACTAGATTTGAGACTTTGGCATATCCAATAGGATTTGGAGGATCAAACCTCTTAATATTTTCATCACTCTTTCTATTAGGGGCTATGTTGCAGAGGGGATGATCAATGTTTATATGGAGGTATGTTCTTTTTCACTTTTCGAAGTTACTTTACACAATAAGTGAGATGTATTTTGTGAGCTCATTTTGTGGGACAGATTGTGAACAATGTTGACATGATTACATGGCCTTTGTTTTTGAGCTTTTTTTTTAGGGGCTATTATTTTTTAGACCTGTATTAGATGACATGTTGGAATTTTTATAAGGGAGGTAGTCATATGTTGTCTTATGTGTTTGAAATGGGATTCCTTCAAAGGAATCATGAAAATCTTAAAAGCATGTACATAATGTAATTCTCTCTCTCTCTCTCTCTCTCTCTCTCTCTCTCTCTCTCTCTCTCTCTCTCTCTCTCTCTCTCGATAGAGAGAGAAACTTTTTTTTTTCTACATTATAAAGTGCCCTTGGCTTCTCTTGGTGTAATAAATTTTGAAAGATCCTCCTATAAAAAATATCTCAAATAAAACGTCGAGTGATAATCATTGATTATTCCCTCAGTAACAAAATGCATATGCTATTTGGTAGGTGGCATTTTCACCTATAGTCCTAACTCAATAAAAATAGATATCAAGTTTGTTGAGGTGAATACAATGTGATAACAAATATTTATGAAGGCTCAATATGTTGGATATGCGTTGTATTATTCATATGTATATTGTGCATCCAAGAACAATGGGGGTTGGAGGAGCTCCATTTTTCATTTTCTTCAACCCATTGTAATCTATTACATCTTGGCGGATTAGGGTGAGTGATGTTGCAGAATACATAAATATTGTATTATGAATTATTTTTTTAATACAATGATAGATAAAGAGGTGCATCTCTAAGTACATTGTTTTTCCCAATTCAATGTCTCCAAGGTAAATATCATATGCATTTTTTTATATTTGCCATTGTTTCTTCTATTTTAAGACTTTCTTAACATATCTTCTCTTGCACAAGTTTATCAAACTCTTCACAATCATGATAAAAAGTATTAATCAATGATTACCAAGCTTAATCTCTCTTACACGAGTAAAACGTGCGACTTGAAAGGTTCCAAAAATCATTATTCAAAAATAATTGACATAATTGAATTAATTAAACCAAGGCATTTTCTTGAGAGGGAAAAATCTCGCAATATTCGGTTGCTTGAGATTGGTTGATATTTACCAGTAGTTTGGAGCATGGAGTGAGGATTATTCAACATGCCACATGGTGTGCTAAGCATCCCATCCCATACCTATCATCAAAAATATATTTGCTTCAATTCCCTATCAACCACCTCAACTCTCCCTCATGGCATCATCCTAGACTTTCTTGGCAATTTATGAATTAGATAGAGGAGGAGGGGTACAATGTTAAATATTTGGCCATCCACCATATTATATTCAATGATTCATTGCGATGATTGCAACATTGACATGCATACACTCCTCCCTTGCCTCCAAAGATTCCCTCAAATATCTAGTCACTTACCTTATCATCAGTTAGTCATTGCAACATTGATAATCTCGTAGTCCTCCACCACTCACCCACATTCTTGAGTATTTGTGTAAGCCATATAAGGACTTTTTCAACTTCAAATCTAGTGCCTTCTTACCCTTCATGTCGTTTCATGTAGATTTATTTTTCTAAGTCTCTATGTAGGAAAATTTTCATTTTACCCGTTTTTTCTACTTCAAGATCAAATATTACAGTAAGAGACTATATAAATATAATGGAAGCAAATTTTGCAATAGGGGAGAAAATATCACCAAAATTAATTCCCTCCATCTAGGAATATCCTTTTGCTACCATGCAAGCCTTGTACTTCTCCACTCTACCTTTTTCATTGAGCTTCCTCTTGAATATCCATTTGCTACAAACAAGGTTTCTGCCATCACACCACATGACCAAGTCTCATGCCTCATTTCCATCTAAGGCCTCCATTTCTTCAACCATGGCCTTCTTACACAATTTACCTTCCTCGCAATCAATTGTTGCTCTAAAAGTTATAGGAATATCATCAATAACAACTAAAAAAGAAGAAGAATGAAAATTAGGTGGAGTATACCTTTCTATTTGTCTTATTACTTGAATATATATCCTCAAGTTTGAGATATGTGGTTCATCCTCTTCATCTAATTCATCTTACTCATCTTCATCAATGGAATCATATTTTGCATTCTCTCGCTCAAACTGTCTTTTCTTTGGTTCTCCTTCTCTTAGTCCATCCTCTTGTTTGAGAGTACTTATAACTTCTCTAAAGATCACATCATGACTATAAGCAATGTTCCTTATTACTAGATTCCAAATTTTGTAGCCTTTTAATCAATCTTTATAACCAATAAAGATACATTTTTTTGCTTTATAGTTCAACATGTTTCTTTTCTCCTTGGGAACATGCACATAAGCTTCATATCCAAAACCTCTAAGATGTATAAGAGATGGTTTCTTACCAATCATTGCATAATGATGAATCTTATCATCGAATGTTAATGTAGGTGATCCAATATAATAAAAACACCTTCTAGCGAAGGTTTTTAGTGCTACAAGATTGGGAAAAATTATCCAAAAACCTCCACTAGAACATCTACAATTGGTAGCAGAACTTTTAACAAATTTTCACTATAACTAAAAATTATAGGTAGTTGGAGGTTCTAGTGAAGGTTTTTGTGTCAATGTGCTTATATGAAATTTTTGCATTAATGTGCCAAATATATATCATACGCGCCAATGTGCTACTATTTTATATGCATCGAGGCTTCAATATATATATATATATATATATACTCCCCTCGGAAAGGAGCACGGGAAACCCTCGAGTACTTCCCCACATTTCGTGGATGGTAAATGAGGTAAACCATTCGGCCTAATTACAGGCCTAACCCAGTGGGGACATCAAGTGAGGCCCTATACAGGCTCCTGGACGGGGATTCGACCCCAAAACCTCATTTGAGAAAACAACAACACTCATCCACTTGAGCAACTCAATGGGCTAGGCTTCAAAAAATATATATTATGCATTAGTGCATATTATATTTTTTTGAAGCCTCGATGCGTAGTTTAGATATTGAAACCACTATGGAAATTCTATCAATAATATGCTTTGATGTGCCAAATTTTGGTATGCGCTGGGAATTTAAAAATAAATATTATCCATCAATACATATTATATATATTTGCAATCCCTAGTGTGTATTACATATGTAAAATCACCTATGCATATATTACCTTGTGCATTGTAATGTCTTGTAATGGCAAGGATAACAGTAATGGCAATGGTAATTATTGTGTTGTATCATTTAAATAAATATACTAGTAGATAACACCTCTATTCATTGTAACAATGTAAATGATCTATATATTTAATCACCAATATAACATTTCATGACATTGGACAATGCAATAGAATAAGAAATTCATTTTATTATATATGAACAAAAGACCATTTATTATATAAAGTGGGAAAACATAAAGGTCTATGATATTTAATTACATTTATTGGTTACATGTTTCCATCTAGTTGGGTCTAGAACCATCTCCCTCTTAGTTTCAAGCCACTTAGGAAGATACATCATTCCCATTTCACCCACCTTGTCAAACAAAGGTTACGGTTCTCCTTTGGACCATCATGGATGCATTCAATCAAGAGGAGGAAGCCTATGCTTCTCTGCTCAGAGCCTCCAAATATTCTAGTGAGATATTCCCAGTGAAGAGAATATTTTTTTAAAAGGCTAAATCCATTCCAAAGATGAGCATTATGTCTCCAAAGGAAAAAAGGAAATCCATTATGTTTCATGAGGAATCCTTAATTGGAAATTTCATAAGCCTTTGGCCTAGCCCCTAAGCAGTTAAGGTATAGATTGTAAAGCATTGAGTTATTGTTTCAAGCCACATATTTGGTTAATCTTTAGGTAGAGGTTATTATTTTTTTATTTAGATACAAAGAGGATAGAGACCATATTTTCATATCTAGTCCCTACTTCATGGGTTCTGGGGGAATGTTCCTTACCCATTGGACCTTATATTTTGATCCAGACATGGAAATCAAGGTTTCCCTTGTCTTGGTAATTTTTTTGTGCCTTTACATCATATTTTGAGATGAATATTCTCTTAAATACATTGGAGACAAGCTCGACCACTTTATTGACTGAGCTAAATCAAAACATAATATCTATACATGTGCCAAAATTTGTGTGGAAATAGACTTAGAAAAGGGCCTTATGAAGGTGATTCAAATCAATATAGAGGGTTGGAGTCATATTTAATCCCTTGATTATGAGAATATCCCTTCAAATGTAACTCTTGCCATGAATATAGACACTTTACAAAAAAAATTCTAAGAGCTCAAGGAACACATCCCATTTCAAAGCATTGAGCTCCAACTTCTCATAACAATAATGAATATGAACCATTTAAACAAGTTTATAGAAGGAATAAGAAGTAGTATCCCAATGGATCACACCCCACAAAAATACCTCAGTCAAGCCCATCCAACCTCTCCAACAACATATTTGAAGCTCTTGATTAGGAGGAAGTGGAAGATGAAAGGGTACACTTAGATCCTAAAACCAGTCCATTAGCCAAAGTTCAAGAGGACACTAATATTGGAATTGAGGTCCTTGAAGATCAAAAGGAAGTGGAGGAGGATATCCCAAAGTCTCATTCATATCCATTATTCAAAATTCATAAGAGAAAAGATAATTCAACTCTACCCAATATGAAAGAGATTCATTTTGGGGTTTTGGCACCCTCTCATGAGAAGGATCTAGAAATTATTGAGGAGGCACCAAAACAAGAAAAGGAGGAAAGGGAAGTGAAGGTTTGTATTCCCTTTCCTTTGCATATTCTTTTAGAAAACACTTGCATCCCTCTCCTCTATTAACAAGGGGAAGGGAATCAAACCGATAAAGAAGAGAGAAAGAGGTGGAATCAAGAATTATATTGGGAAGTCAACAAATTCTGGGCGTTGTCTTGTTTAGTGGAGGAAGAACTCAGCATAAAAGATAATCATGTGTTGCTTTTGCATTATTTTATGTGGGAAATTTGTTCAAATTTATTCATATAATGAGGAAGTAGTTAGTATTATTTATGGAAAGACAATGACTAAACCACTCCCTTTTCCATTAATGGGAGGAGGTACATTTTGTAATCTAGTCCAACAAAAATATATTGGGTTTGTATTATTTCTATCTAGTTATATCCCTTTTGTAATATCAAATATATTTTTGACTCTGGGCTTTGAAACACTAAAGTGGACCTATGAACACCACTACTAGCACTAGCTACAACATTTTGTATAATATAATATTTTCATGTTCCAATAAAAACAAAAATAAAAATATGTTGTCATCCAATTGGGAAAATATGTCCACATTTAACAAAATGTTTGAATTCCATAGGAAAACATTCCAAAATATACAACTTGTAACATTCAATTTTAATGATCATCATTCAACACTCGAACTAATGTCACTTGCATGCCTTATTTCTTCATCACTTATAGGGAATATTATTCTTTGGTTAATTGGAATGCTTTGTTGATTGGCTTGATTTTGACATTAAACCTTGTCATGTTCCATCTGCAAACATCAAAATAAAGTGTAAAGAGTATATATACATTTATAGTATAATCATTACATGATTGTGTAAATCAAAAAGTGTATGATAGAAGCAAGTGCTTCATATACAATACACATTCTTTCGAAATTGTGATTTATGTCGTCCCTCAAGATATCTTCGATTGGATCCATTCCATACTTTGTTTCCTGCAAGTTTTATATGATATGGAAAAGCATAGATATAATTAAAGGTTTCTTATTTCTCCATTAATAATAAAATAAGGGAAGTAAAACAACATAGTTACTACTTACAATTGTTCAATTAACCCTAGATACTCCAACATATACTCACAACCCATACTTAATGCAATGTCAATCGAATGTTCAATTGACTCTTGTTTGTATGTGAGAACATGATAGAAAACATCCATGGATGATTGTAAATTAATTTAAATATATACATCACAAAACATATGAAATCATAAAAAAATGCATGAGTACTCACAAAATTTGAGTTCAATCATTTTTTGCCTTGTTGTCATGTTTTATGTGTTGAATCGATTTCAATTTGTTTCCTTTTCTAAAACAACAAACAATTGAAAATTAGTATTTCATGCGATAACTAAACTATTTTTACATTGAAATAGAAAATAAAAAATCAATGATTACACACATTTGATGGACATTGTTGTTGAGATGGTTCCTCCTACGATTCATTTATGCTCATTTCTTAGACCATCTCCTTGTACATTTGTTTTGACATCCATACCAGCATGCTTCATATTTCATGTATTCATCCTTTGTAATTTTATCAATCTTCCTGAAAAATAAAAATAAAAACATAGTAAAAAAATAATTAATATTTATATGAAAATAAATATAGCAAAAATGTTATTTTGGTAATATTTTGGACTAATATATGCATATTACAAAAAACCTTGTTTAGCAATAATACTTTTCAAATGATTATTTATTGTTATTACATGATTTAAACTATTTCAAGTCTCACATATCTCATTGAACCTTGCTCTGGAAACGCTTGTTATAGTTTATGTATAACTTAATTATTGGAGTCAATATATTATTTATGTAACAGAAATGAAAAGAACATATATATGTTATTTCCACTATATCCTTCATAGTTTTATAAGATCTTTCCCCCATCTCGTTAACTTCTAACACCATTCCAAATGTGATGAGAATCAATTCATCATCATTTACATCCTTTGTAATTTGTATCTTCTTAGGATGCCCTTTTGATCCATCATTGTTAGACACTGCATTACATTCAACAGATGTGAAATTGAATGTTTCAAGATAAGTTAGCAATTATTATTAAGAAGTACATTATTAGTAAAATGTCAAAGAAAAACTTCAATCCACCTAATTCCTCTCTTTGCAACATTGTCGTAAATCTTTTACGCTTTTTTCCACTTGAACTCTAAGTAATATTTTGGATTTTCTTCAAGTTTTTTTATTTGCATGACACACATTATCAAATACAAATATTTTAAACCTACAAATAATTCAAACATATTATATTTATATTAAAATTTAAAAACAAATTATATGTTCTCTTCTTGGGATATGCTTCCATCATGTTCATTGCTATAAGTTTTTTCCCTAATCTTCTATAAACAAAAGGCTTACATAATAAAATACATAAATTTGAAATATAATTTTCAAACTAAGTAAAGAATTTCATGCTAAAATTGTTTTCATGTTATCGAGTGCATATAGTGTAATAACACACACCAGTGTGCTTAATATCATGTTATGCAACCGTGTGTCATTACTATATAGTGCACACTGATAAACAAGATAACATTTTTTTTTAAACAATCAACACCAAAATGGTGTGTTTAATACAGTCTTACACACCAATGCATAGTTATTTTATAGTTTGCACCATTAAATCAATATGTTTTTTAAAAACTCCTCGCCAAACAATGTGTTTTAAAGAAAACACACACATGTGCATAGTTATTATACAGTGTGTACCATGAACCGAGAAAGAATTTGTTTAAATGAAAATGATGGGGTTTGGGATCCAATGCGAGTTGTCCCAATCCAATCGATACCCAAAGCCCCATATACAAATACACAAAGCCAATAAATATCCATTGTCTATAAAACAAATATGATTATAGTCATGGAGTAAACCCACTGGCAACAAGAAAATTAGGGTTTGTAGTGCTAAAGGTAACTCTAAAACCCTTATGTTTTCTTGAAAATGCATTGTAAATAATAATATAAATAATTTTAAAAATATGGAATTTTTTGAATCGACTGAGAGAAAATTTGAGATGAACATAATGAAGTTACATATACCTTAAATTTATCTTCTGAAATTTATATTTGAGGTCCTATGGTGATCCCTTAGAACTTTGTCTCTTTAAAAAAAACTATCCACTCCAAAGTCTTCTCTGGTTAATCTTTTGCACTACTCTCCCCACTAACTTTTGGCAAAAGAATGGAATAAGGATTAGGGTTTTCTTTTATAAACTCACTTTTACAAAATGAAATTCTTGCTAATTTTTTGCTTGATATTTCAATGCATTATAATAAGTGTTTGTGTTGTTTTTTGTTTTTTAAATTGACCCATGATGCGCCATCGAAACATAAACACACAGGTGTGCTATGTTGACTTAAACACACCAAAGAAACAATTTACAAGAAAAATAGAAGTGAAAACCTTTATAATTAAAAATTTATGGACTCTGCGAAGGTTAATGTGGAGGTTTATTGTCAATGTGTATCATAATTTAGCACTCGAGTGCATTTAGTATAGACATACACACCAATGTGTTATATGTGAATTAGGCACACCGGTTACTTAAAAAAGACCTTTACAACTCTATTTGAAATTAGAATGTTTCATGCATCACAAACTTTATTTTAATAATATTGACACATAAATTGCATTACTCAATAGGATAGGAAGTGATTACATGATGTAGGAGCATTGCCAGCAAAGCACAAGCGTGGAAGATAGTTGGGCACACTAGTGCATATTTTGAAACATTTTAAATTTCAAAAGATCAATGTATTAATGTAGTATCTGCCAAAACTTTTTGAGTTATGAATATCTTTAATGATTGGAGGCTGAGCCATCACGTAAGATTGATGGGGAAGTGTATTTTATTTTATGAATCAGATCACAGTACAGATTTGGAGCTTGCTCTCTTATCTATCTGACACAATATTTATTCTAATAAGTATTAAGTAGTTGATAGCATTCAATTCCATTAATATAGCATAGAGTAGTTGGAGGGAAGAACTTAGGAGAGTTCCTTTGTATAAAGCATTGTATTATTGTTGAGGAGAGGTTGTTGAATCTAGTGTGTAGATTGCCATTGTAAGCTAAGAGCTGGGAGACATAGAGAATTTTTGTGTGAATGTATGTAAGTCCCAATTCGATGAATAGAATAGAGGAACATATTGTCCCAAATATGTGTTTTTCTATGCCTATTTTAATGAGTAAATGGTAGGCCTTATGTTGTCTTTCAATTCTCAGTTATTTCTTGTTCTTGAATCCATGACCGCATTTGCTTTGTTGAATGTATGAGTCATTTTGAGAAGTAGAAGAGTTTCAATTGTTTCTCTTCATTGAGTGAGTGAAAGGTGTGCATAGTGTCCACAAGGAGTGCATGATTGAGTCTGTTTCGACTCGAAAGCTCAGAAGAGATAGAGAAACTCGTGTCTCCAAGGAGTGCATTAACATCCACAAGGAGTGTGTGACAGAGTGTTCAGACTCGAAAGATCATGAGAGATAGCGTGATATCAATCACAAGAGACATAAGCAGTTGGAGGACATTCGCAAGAAGTGTGAAACCATCCATAAGGAGGGTTAAGTTGTGGATGAAATATGTTGCACGTTGTGCATAGATCAAGAATTCGACTAAGTGTCGAAGAGATTGTTTAGAGGGAGCTGAGGAAGTAAATATTAGGAGGAAGAATGGTGGAAAATATCCAAGGAGAGAAGTCCCTGAAGTCTTCACTGAAATCCAGTGAATGAAATTTGTTCTCAGAAGGAGACAAATAATTCCAGACCGTCAGATATGGTAAGGATACGAGGAGGATAGTCATGGAGCGCTTCGATACTTCGGAGTTCAACAAGTTTAGAAATTGATGAAAGCAGAGTCGTGGATTCCAAAGTCACGATTCAATATTAACCATTGGTCGCAGAGGAGTACATGGAAACAGATTAGGTATTTCGGGAATGGGAAACCCATAAGTTGGAGTGAGAGATCTAGAGTTTCACGAAGTCACAAAACCCGAACCCTTGCGGGGCCAGCGAATATGAGGAGATGCGTGGTGGGAGTTCGGGGCTTCGAGAAGAGAATTTCGGGAAAAGCTAAGGGAAGGATTCAAAATATCCCCAAAGTCTGAATCGTGAAGAGATAGACCCATGGTCACAGTCGTGGTCACTTGTGAAAGAGACCTCTGTGTGTGGGTAAAGTTATTTCGGGTGCCCGTAGGGACCCAAGGAGTCACTCTAACTCAATGTTGTGAACGATCCAAGACCAGGAGGTCAAGCAACCCTTTGGAGGGAAGGGGGGTGCACCATCAAGTGGTATCAGAGCAAGTACAAAATTGGCTTCTATAAAAGAAAAAGGAGTAATCCGATATTAGGAGGAGAAATATTAGAAGCGTCAACACAATGCTGCCTAGAAGACGTGTTGACCCACCTGTAGCCAATAGATCTATGGAACGGGAAATGAGAGAACTACATGCAAGGTTGGATGCCATGGAGATAGCACAGAGTTGAGTTCCTAATGCTAGAGATGTCAGCGAGGCAGAAATGGAAGAAGTAGAAGTTGAAGAAGTTGCAGTTGAGGATGTTGCGGAAGAACGCTTGTTAAGAGCGGTTGTCAAATTGGGTTCCAGAGAAAAGATTGAAATCCCTATGTATGAAGGAAATTTATACATAGAAGAATTTATTGATTGGATACGAGAAATGAACAAGTATTTCGACTATGAGGATGTCGAAGAGGAGAAAAAAGTGAGACATGTTGTCACTAGATTGAAAGGACATGCAACATTGTGGTGGGATGAACTGTAGGCTGACAGGAGGAGCAAGGGCACACAAAATATCAAGAGTTGGAATCGAATGGAATCCAAGATTAAGGCAAAATTCATACCCAAGGATTATCAGATAAGTCTGTTTAAGAGGATGAAAAGCCTGAGATAGATAGGATTGACTGTGAAGGAGTACACAGAAGAGTTCTATAAGTTGAACATTAGAGTTGGACAGAGAGAGAGAGATGAAGAGAAAGTTTCTAGATATATCAATGCCATGAGATATGATATTCAGGACGAGATCATCATGGCGACAGTCAGAAAAGTAGAGGACGCATATCAAATGGTGTTGAAGGCAGAAGAGAAGTTGGCCAGGAAGCATAGTCAACAAAAAAGAGGTCGAAGTTTGAACAGAGGCAAAGGAATTTCCCAGGATAAAGCACAGAATCCCAAGGATGAGGCAAAGAAACCACATAACCACTCTGAGAGAGGAGGAAGTTCACGAGGAAGGCAGAGTGGTGGTATAGGTTCTTTTTCCAGAGGAAGAGGAAGAGGCAGAGGAGGAGAAGTGAGATGTTATGCATGTGTAAAAACAAGACACATGTCTTGGGATTGCCCTGAGAGGAAGAAAGGAGGTGAAGCTCACATTTCATAAGCACAGAGGCGGGATGTTGAGGCAAAAGGTGCAGAGGATGGAAAACCCTTGATGATGATGAAGGTTCTTTTGAAGTAAGAGCTAGAACCTGAAAAACCAGTACAGCGGAACTATTTGTTTAGGACAGCTTGCAAAACAAAGGATAGGGTTTGCAAGGTGATAATTGACAGTGGGAACACTGACAACTTAGTATCCACATAGATAGTGGAGAAGCTAGGACTGGAGACAACTACACATCTGATGTCGTATAAAGTCTCATGGTTGCAGAAATGTCATCAGGTAACAATTACTAAACAATGCCTGGTTGAAATTAAAATAGGAGGATATAGAGATGAAATTATGTGCGATGTGATTCCTATGGATGTCTATCATGTTTTGTTGGGAAGACCGTGGAAATATGACAGAAATTTTATTCATGATGGGAGGAGAAATATTTATACATTAGAGAAGAATGGTAGGATGCATATGTTGTTTCCAATAGAATAAAATAAGGTGAAGTATGAAGCTAGCGCAAACATACTCCTCATGAGTGGGAAGGAACTCCTGAAGGAAGTAAAGAAGGAGTAGGAGATGCAGTTGTTGTAGTGAGGAAGTCGAGAGTTATCCTTACCAGTACTTCACTGGAGGGTTTTCCTAAGGAAGTTCAGGAACTATTAGATAATTTTTCTGATATTGTAGTGGATGAGTTACCAAACTCATTGCCACCTATCAGGAGCATTAGTCATCACATTGACTTGATACGAGGAGAAAGCCTGTCGAATGAATTAGTGTACAGATTGACACCTCAAGAGAATGAGAAAGTGAAAAGACAGGTTCAAGATCTGTTAGATAAAGGATTGGTCAGGGAAAGCTTGAGTCCATGTGCAATGCCAATTGTATTAAGTCCAAAGAAGGATGGAGGATGGAGAATGTGTACGAACTCGAGGGCCATAAACAATATCACCATCAGATATAGGTTTCCATTACCAAGGATGGATGATTTGATGGATTGTCTAAGTGGAGATAACTATTTTTCAAAGATAGATTTGAAACGTGGATATCACCAGATCAAAATGAGGGAAGGTGATGAGTGGAAAACAACATTCAAGATGAACGAGGGGTTGTATGAATGGATTTTTATGTCATTTGTCTTAACGACTGCCCCGAGTACTTTTATGAGGCTAATAAATGAAGTAATGAAAGATTTCATTGGTAAATTTGTCATTGTATATCTGGATGATATACTAGTGTTTAGCCAGACTAAAGGGGAGCACTTAAGACATTTAACATTGGTGATGAGAAGGTTGCAGCAAGAGAAGTTGTTGATTCATCTGAAGAAGTCCTCTTTCATGCAAACAAAACTCATATATTTGGGTTTTGTGATTTCTTCAAATGAGTTGAAGATGGATCCCAAAAAGGTGAAAGTAATCAAAGAATGGTCATCACCGAAGAATATCTTTGAGGTAAGAAGCTTCCATGGATTAGCAAGTTTCTATCAGAAGCTCATCATAAATTATAGTGGGATTAGTGCTCAAATGATGGATACGGTGAAGAAAAGACACAAGTCTTTCAAATGGACAGAAGAGGCTGAGAAGCGCTTCAATATATTGAAGGAGAAGATAACTAAACAACCGATTCTGGTTTTGTCGGATTTTGGAAAGACATTCCAGGTGAGGTGTGATGCGAGTGTTGCAATTGGAGCGGTCTTAAGCCAAGACAACAGACCTATTGCATATTTTAGCGAGAAGCTGAATGAAGCTAAAAGGAAGTACTCCACATATGACAAAGAGTTCTATGCCATAATTCAAGCCTTGAAGAAATGGAGGCACTATCTTGTACCGAAAGAGTTTGTTTTGTATAGTGATAATCACTCTTTGCAATTCATAACCAAACAGGAGAAGTTAAACCAGAGACATGCTAAATGGGTAGAGTTTATGAAAAATTTCACTTTTGTCATTAAACATATTTTCCGAAATGCTAACAAGGTTTTTGATGCATTGAGCAGGAGGATTTTGATTCTGCAGGAATTTCAAGTCAATACCTTGGGGTTTGATCACCTTAAGGAAATGTACCATAGTGATCCAGATTTTGGAGAAGCACATGAAGTGTGTGTGAATCCTATGCTCAGAGACAAGAGCCAGTGGGATGAATATTTGATTCATGATGGGTTGTTGTTCAAAGGATTCCAGTTGTGCATACCAAGATGCTCGATGAGGGATAATTTGATGAAGGAAAAGAAAAGTGGAGGTCTAGCCGGACATTTCGGCCATGAAAAAACATTTTTCCAATTGAACGGTTCATATTATTGGCCAGGTATGAGAGCAGAGGTGAAGATATTTGTGAACAACTGTAAGATTTGTCAGTAAGCCAAGGGGAAGAAGCAGAACACCGGGTTCTATCAGCCATTGCCTATTCCAGAGAGGCCTTGGGATGAAATAAGCATGGATTTTGTGTTGGGATTTCCAAGGACACGGAAAGGAAGTGATTCCATATTTGTGGCGGTGGACAGGTTTTCGAAGATGGCACATTTTATCCTATGCCATAAGACCAGTGATGCAATGCATGTTGATAATTTGTTTTTCAAAGAGGTTGTGAGACTCCATGGGTTGCTTAGGAGCATAGTTTCAGACAAGGATACCAAATTTGTTGGTCATTTATGGAGGATGTTGTGGAAGAAGTTGGGGACAGAGCTATATTTTAGTTCTGCATATCATCCACGGACAGATGGATAGACTGAAGTGGTGAATAGAAGCTTAGGATATTTGTTGAGGAGTTTGGTCACTGAACATCGTAGTCAGTGGGATCAGATTATATCGCAAGTCGAGTTTGCATATAATGACTCAGTGAACAGAAGCACTGGGAAGAGTCCATTCCAAGTAGTTTATGAGATGAATCTGAGGGGAGTATCAGAATTGAGAGATCTAAAGCAGAGCAAGTTTAGAAGCGTCGGAGCTGAAGATTTCACTATAGAGATGCAGGAACTTCACAATCAGATCAAGGAGTGGTTGAAGAAAAGCAACAATGAATACAAGTGCAGAGTTGATCAACACAGAAGGAAGCTTGAATTTGAGGTTGGAGATCAATTTCTAGCACATTTGAGGAAAGAGAGATTCCCAAGAGGAATATACAATAAGATAAAGTTGAAAAACATAGGGTCATGTAAAATCTTGAGGAGATTTGGTGAGAATTATTATGAACTAGAGCTTCCAGAAGGTGTGGGAATATCACCTATATTCAACATTGCAAACATGTATCCTTACAGGGAGGATGGAGCTGAAATATATGAAGATCAAAGAAAGATCCAGTGGGATAAACATATGCCTGTAGCAGAGAACCTGCAGATGGAAAAGATTATAGATTGACAGGTTGATAAGAAGACCAGAAGGAAAACATATTTTGAGTACTTAGTAAAGTGGAAAGGATGACCAATAGAATATGCCAGTTGGGTCAGTGAAGCAGAGATACAGAAGCATGGAAGATCAGTGCAGGAGCTCATGGACAGGATTCCATGAATTTTTTCAGCCAAGGGAGTATGATGTAGGAGCATCGCCAGCAAAGCACAAGCATGGAAGATAGTTGGGCGCACTAGCGCATATTTTGAAACATTTTGAATTTCAAAAGATCAATGTATTAATGTAGTATCTCACAAAATGTTTTGAGTTATGAATATATTTAATGATTGGAGGTTGAGCCATCATGTAAGATTGATGGGGAAGTGTATTTTATTTTATGAATCGGATCGCAGTACAGATTTGGAGCTTGTTCTCTTATCTATCTGACACGATATTTATTCTAATAAGTATTAAGTAGTTGATAGCATTTAATTCCATTAATATAGCATAGAGTAGTTGGAGGGAATAACTCAGGAGAGTTCCTTTGTATAAAGCATTGTACTATTGTCGAGGAGAGGCTGTTGAATCTAGTGTGTAGATTTCCATTGTAAGCTAAGAGCTGGGAGACGAAGAGAATTGTTGTGTGAATGTATGTAATTCCCAATTGGATGAATAGAACAGAGGAACATATTGTCCCAAATATGTGTTGTGTCGTGCCTATTTGAATGAGTAAATGGTAGGCCTTTTGTTATCTTTGAATTCTCAGTTATTTCTTGTTCTTGAATCCATGACCGCATTTTGTTTGTTGAATGTATGAGTCACTTTGAGGAGTAGAAGAATTTCAATTGTTCTCTTCATTGAGTGAGTGCAAGGTGTGCATAGTATCCACAAGGAGTGTGTGATCGAGTCTGTTTCGACTCGAAATCTCAGAAGAGATAACGAAACTCATGTCTACAAGGAGTGCATTGACATCCGCAAGGAGTGCGTGACAGAGTGTTCAGATTCGAAAGCTCAGGAGAGATAGCGTGATCTCGATCATGAGAGACAGAAGCAGTTGGAGGACAATCGCAAGGAGTGTGAAGCCATCCATAAAGTGGGTTAAGTTGTGGATGAAATATGTTGCAAGGTGTGCATAGATCGAGAATTTGCTTAAGTGTCGAAGAGATTGTTCAAAGGGAAGTAAAGCTCAGGAGGAAGAACAGTGGAAAATATCCAAGGATAGAAATCCCTCAAGTCTTCACTGAAATCCAGTGAACAAAATTCGTTCTCAGAAGGAGACGAATAATTCTAGACCGTCAGATCTGGTAAGGCTACGAGGAGGATAGTCATGGAGCGCTTCGATACTTCGAAGTTTGACAAGTTTAGAACTTGACGAAAGCAGAGTCACAGAGTCCGAAGTTGCGATTCAATATTGACTGTTGGTCGTAGAGGAGTACATGGCAATGGATTAGGGAGTTCGGGAATCAGAAACCCGGAAGTTGGATTGATAGATCTAGAGTTTCACGAAGTCGCAAAACCTCAACCCTTGTGGGGCAAACAAATCTGAGGAGACATGTGGCGGGAGTTCAGGGCTTTGGGAAGAGTGTTTCGGGAGAAGCTAAAGGAAGGATTCAAAATATCCCCGAAGTTCGAACCACGAAGAGACATACCTATGGTCACAGTCGTGGTCAATTGCGGAAGATACATGTGTGTGTGGGTAAAGTTATTTCGGGTGTCCGTAGGGACCCAAGGAATCGCTCTAACTTAGTGTTATGAATGATCCAAGACTGGGAAGTCAAGCAACCCTTTGGAGGGAAGCAGGGTGTGCCATGATTACATGTGCACTCATAGGATGAGATGTTGTTCTCTTTATTATAGTATTGTTCATTTTAACATATATTCCAAGAAAATTATTTTAGTGCATAGATAAATTAAAATTGAATGATATCATTGTTTAATAAAGCTGCATATGTATATTATCATTTGAAATATCATATGCCTGATGTTGGGATTAAATTATCCTTTTCTGGTAGTAATTACGTGATTGGAAAGTCTAAAATAGATGTTGAAAATCATGAATTGTTTATTTTTTCACATGTATTTGTTCCTCCCAAATAGTCAATAGCACTTGTACCATATTTTGTCCTCTTTATGGTCAGTTTGATTACTTGAATATTGTTAAATACAAACATAACATTTCCATATATAGTATGTGCATGAATGGTTATGCTTCCAGAAATTTTAACAAGAAGAACATGTTATATATTGATGGTCATCCACGTACTCATGGGAACATTGCAGGGTCCATAAATAGCTATAGTTTATCATTGTTCAATACAAATTATTTGTTTAAACAACACTCCAATGATAAAGAGTTATTTTTGAAAAGGAAGGCATTTATATTTGTTGGTGTGCATGCAATATGTAGTTTGTCTCATGGTGATGATTGTTAATAAACTATAAATTTCTTATACCACCAACTTCTTTTCAAAGACAATGTGCATTAGGAATACCTTTAGACATCCCCTTGGGGCTTAAGAAAATGACCATTGAGTGATTGCGTTTTTTTATCTTCAATTGAATTAATGTAAATGTATTTCTTAATTTGACATTTATTTTATAAAGTGCTTGGTTGCAGGTGTACCATTGGGGAAAAAATTAGCATGTACCTAACATGAATTGTCGTTGTGTACCTAAGATGTAAAAGAGTAAGTCGAAATGAATGAAAAAGGTACATCATAAAGACTAAGTCACTTATCTTTTGTCAAATTTCTAGAAATTCATTGTTTACACTAAACTTGATAATATATATTCGATTTCATACTATTTGTTTTTATTTCATGAATACATCGGGCAATTCAAAAGTAATGTCATCAAAAAAATTGTTATTTACATTATGGAGGCAATGCAGCCATGGGTCACATTGTATGAAAAGAACAGAAGGAAATGGGGTAGTGATAAGAAGGAATTCAGACAATTGAATGGTAGAAGCATGCATTATCCTGAATATTTAAAAGAAAATATGTCAATGATCTATCCCAATAATTGGGTGGATGACCAGATAAGAGATAAATGTGATGCATATGGTTATTACATGCATGGTGAATAAAATATACTAAACATAAGGATTGGGTGCACCAACTTTCTAATGATGTCTATGTATACACTATTCAAGTTATGATGCATTTTTGAATTATAAGTATTTTTTATTATTATTAATGATTGAATTATTAAATGTGTGACACCATCCTTTGTTCGCAATTTTACAAGTGCGTTGTTCCCATCTATGTAGGCATATGGATGTCATCATTTTCACACTGAGGGTGTCAATGATGGATGTGTCACACTAGACTATGGAGTGCAAGTCAAGCTCAAAAAATCTAGTCATGCAAGAACCTAATAGAGGGCAAGTTAAGTTACATCGGAAAGGTACAAGAGATCGTGCAAGTGGGATTCTCATCTAATTTCCAATTTGTTGTTTTTAGGTTCAAGTGGTGAGATACCTTCGACTGGAGTAATGTAAAGGAAGATCGTGATAGTGGGATAATATCGGATGAAAATAAGGAGCCTTATTTTTTTTCAAAAACACTACACTAAGTGTTTTTTTTACTCAGATGTGTTATATAGGGATTGGTGGTTCATACTAAGACATGATCCAAAATCAAAACATATTTTTGAGAATAACAATGTTATCATGCCAAACAAGAAAGATAACCAAGGTGATGGAAATGAAAAGTGATATGTACATGTTTTATTTCAACATTTATATTGTGGATGTGTCATTTTATTATGCTTATCTTTAATTGGTTAATTATGTTTTTTCTTCACTTTATGATGTTGGATATGAAAAGTTAACAACCATTTATAACCATCATCTTGAAAACAATTAAATTGTTTTGGAGCTTCAATCTCTTTAATTAATTGTAATTCATTTTTAAGTGTAATATATCCATGTCGTTCCTTTGGGGCATTGCATAAAAGGTTTTTTTGATATATATTTATTGTCATACATTTAATATGTGTAAAAACATATTTTTTTTCTTGCAATAGCATTTTTGTTTTTGTGTACAAATATCTTTAAAAAAACTTCATGAATATCTTGAACCCCAAACTAAATTATTTGCAAAATTTGGTCCACCAAATACCTACACCAATTCATCTATATGTCGAATACATATAATGGGAAATAAATTCTTTTTTAGTTGACCAAATTGTAGGTTAAAGTGGACCTTACCATCCTCCCCCTCCCCCACAAAAAAAACATTATACATCTAACTTAATGAAAATTAAATGTGTGGAATCTTATGTTGGCATTATTTATTGTGTGTTGTCATTGATGGCAACATGAGTCAAACATGTACAATAATCAGAGAAAAGGAAGATCACCTCGGGGAAGAGGAAGATCACCTTGTGGCAGAAGCAATCTGTGATCATTGTTGATCACGATAGAATCAACAATGATCCTATCATTGTAAAGCTCAGGAGAGGTAGCATGCAGAGAATCCATGTACAGAAGAACTAACAAAGCACAAGGAATTAAGAGCTCGGGAGGTTTAGTGATTGAAGATCAGTGCATAAAATGCACAAAGAATTAATCAAAAGCTCAGAAGAAGTCTATTAAATGCAAAGAAGTCTTGGATGATACAAAATAAATAGACATCAATCTAAAGACTGAACTTGAACATGCTAAGAAAGTGGAAGAAGCCCTGAAGATTCAGTTAACTAAAAAGGAAGAGACATGTCACATGTTGAAATTGGAAATAGTCAATCTCAAAAATATGGATGAAAGGACAAATAAATCTGTCAAATTCCAAAATAACTCAACTATCCTAGATAATATTTGGAACAGTCAAAGACCAGTTGATGACAAAACTAGTCTTGGATACAATAAAAATGAATACAATGACAAATGGAGCACCATTTACAAACATGAGAAAGGATCATCCTTCTCAAAAGGAAAAGGTGCAATTACAAAGAAATTAAAAGTCATGAACTTTGTTAAAGAAGGAAGCTATAGAAGTAAAAAGGAAGAAGGTGATGGAATATCCAACAATACTGAGAGGGGGGGTGAATCAATATTGCCTACTTTTTCTTATTAATTCCAATTGATATCAAGCACACACATTAATTATTCAATTAAGAAATATATGATGAACAAAAAACCCTTATGAGCACAAGATTTTATCGTGGAACCCAACAGGGAAAACCACCAACTCTTTTCTCATTAATAAATTGTTCTTTTACAAAACTATTTTCAAGCTACAACTTGATGGAGACACTGTTGCCAAGTTTCTTCAGCTACGAATGAAGGGATGCTTCCACACCTCTTTTACTAGCTACAACTAGAAGGAGGCTATGACCCCCTAGTTTATCAACTACCACTAAAAGGATGCTTCGACACCCTATTTACCAGCTGCAACTGGAAGGAGGCTATGACCCCCTACAGGCTAGTAGCCTACGCCCCTAGCAACCACCCTACCACCCTATTTAAGTTTATTGTCGATATGTGAATTTGTTGCTAACATCCAACTGATTTCACAATCCAATTCAATCTTTGTTTCTCTTCATGTTGAATTTGATTTATGCAACCATCCATTAACACAAGTCCTGTCAGATTTGACTTTTTGACTTTGAGTTGTTTTCCCTTGCTCCACCCTTCCTCCCTTTATGCAGGTTATAACACTTATAACTCTCTTATTGTACTATGTTCAAGGTGTTCATAAACACACAAAGATACTATCAATTCTTCATAGAATCATTAACTGCTGCACTTTATGCTTGTCTATTGCAACGTCTTCTTGTATGGTCTTCTGGTTATCTGCAATCAAACTTCATCTCTTTCTCTCTAGATTTTTACTCTATTTAAAACTTCAGTCTTGGAACAACTTTATCACTGCTGAAATTTTCTTCAATTAATGATATTCTTTTAAACCTTAGCTAAAATCCTTCAACACTTTCTCGGCTTCTAAAAATGATCTTCTGATAACAAACCCCGGGAATCTCCCTTCCTTCCTTTGGTTACTTCATACCAAACTCCTTGACATCAAATTCTCTTAATATAGTTGGAATCTCTGCTTCTTTGATCTTCAAATATTACATTATGAATCACATACAGAGAGACGCCTTGCTTTCAATATATGTTCAAGTATATACATGTGTAAAAAAAAACTTTTTGAATACGAAATATTATGACTTTTCACATAAGTCACATGCCTCTTTATTAATTTTCAATAACTACATAACTCTTCATTTTCAGGCTAATAACCTTTGATTTTTAATAACACAGTTATTAATCCATTGTGTCTTTGTTTTTTCCAAGCTACAGGTTGATCATCCTTTTCACCATGCCCTTCATCAGCATCAACATCAGTGTCATTGTTTTCTTCAACCTCAGAATCCATTATGTTGGCATCACCATCTTCGTATTTATATTTAGTTTCCAGATCTTCAAAGACTTTGCAAACAGAGCCATCATCTTCTACGTGCGATCCACCTTTCACATGATCCTTGACATTTTGTAAAAATTGTGACTGTGAAATCTATGGTGTTGTGCAGGGTTTTAACTTGTTTTTGGTGAACCTCCACAATTGTCAATATGCCAAAACTATGATAGAATTGGTCGTTTCACTTCCAACTAACACAACAAACTCTCCTAAGCCCATGGTCACTCATATGACCGTCGTGCCAACAGTTATATAAAAAAATATTATTTCAACGGTCTTATTCGCTTTGACCAAAAGGTAGGGGGCCTAACAGGTCATCCCGGGCTCCGAGTTGGGGATCTTCGTGTGAAGTCCAAACACCCAGAACCCCTATACCCTTGCACTTCATGTTGAATAGTCATAGTGAGGGATATGATTATAAGCCAATGTAAATATTTTTTCACTATACATGTGGGATAAATCCAATTGACTTGGTTAATTAGCACCCTCGATCACATGATAGGATGGTTGTTGAGTCTTATCTAAACACTATCATTCTTCCTCCTCGCATTCGCCATGGCTTCACCAGGATCAATAATTATAGTCACAAACTTGCACCTATCCGAGCATGCCTTTCATGTAAAACCTTCTCTCTCTCAATTGTCTGTGTGCTCATGGAGAAATCTCACACACACTTTCCAGAATTCTCATACACGTCGCAATAGCCAGCAAAGCCACTACTAGAGCCTCACCCTCTTGAATTCCTTCAATAGAAGAAAGTCATGGATCAATCACAAGGAGAAACATCTAGATGACTTCTAAATTTAACATAGGCTCACTGAATTCATTGCTTTTGAAGAGGAGTTCTAAGATGGCCAATTTTTTCGGGTACCAATTAAATCCAAAACTCTAGGGCACGGGCCACATGTTTCTGACCAATGCTTCTACAATTCTTCCCATTCAGCATCAAATTTGAAGTCCACGCTAGATAATGGCGTAAGTACACCAATCAGGCTGGGAATAAATCCACTCCTCAAAAATGTAGTCACGGTCTTTTTAAAATTCAATGCCTCTGTCATATTGAACAATATAGATGATAAAAGTATTCAACTCCACCGTTATTCTAAGAACAGAACCCTACCATAGGTATATTTAGCTCTCAATTATCAAAAGCATCATCGTCGTCGTCAAGGAGAGGTTGTGTTGCAGTAGCTGCAAGATCTGCCTCATACTGCAGTTGTGTAGCCATATCAATCTTAACCTATGGTGAAGCAAGAGAAAGTGACTCCACAAAACGAAGGTTGAAATCACCAGAAATTTTCCGTGCAAGATAAAGATATGGCTTCTCAAATTGTAATTCATTTTAGCCAATATTTCATGATATTGAAGATTCTCTTTTTTTCTTGTGGAAAGTATCATGTTTGGCTTTAATTTGTCTGTTCTTCACATCGACCTTGTTCCCACAAAGACCAATAGGAATATTCTTCACATACCCTACAAAGATCTTTGTGCCAAGTTGGTACATTTTTGTAAGTCAGACATGCAGTAACATCAAACATGATTATAGCACATTGGCCATTATAGAATAGATACTCTACAAATATCAAGCTCTGAATTGAGACAAGAACTTGCAGAGGAGTTGACTTCCTAGGTTGCCAGCCTGGACCACTCCATGTTCCAAGAAAACTTAAGCAGACCTTTCCATTGGCATATAGATTTGTATTAAAGAGCACTGAACCACATCCTATTGTAAGAAAGGTTACCATAGGTGGGACTTGTGGATAGTCTAGTGGAAGATAAATGTCAAATGCAAAGACTCCATTTCGTGTTTTGTCTCCACATAAATTTTTCTTTAGGAACAACAGCTTCCTCCTCTGAAGTAGCTTCAACATCTTCTTCACATGCTCCAAAACCATTAGCTTCTTCCTCTTGAAACCTTTCTTGTTGAATTTCTACAGTGTTAGTCTCCTCTTCTTCTTCTTGATGCAATAGTTAAAGCTATGTACACTCTGTTTCAATAACTCTTTCATCACAGTCATGTTGCCATCATGATCTCTATTATGTCTTCTTTTTTGTACAAGACTATTGCCTGATTACACTCACACTCTTCTACACTATAATCTCGTGGATGGTGTGATTACATCAGTGCCAATGCCATCAATCCCAACCTGTATTGCTATATTTCCAACAGAAGGAAATCAAAATACAGATATCTGAGGCCAAAATAAATTCAAGAATGGAAACACCTTCAATGGTTGTTGCTTTTCTTGTCATAACTTTGACCATAAAGAAATGGACTGCAAGAAACTAGAGAAAGGATATATAGGAAAATCCAAAAACTCAATTAGATGTTGGAGAGGAAATTTTGTTGGGCACATGGAAAAATTTTGTCATACAATGAGATGTTACAATTTTGATAGGTTTGGGCACAAATCCCAAAGCTGCAGAAGTTTAAAAAGTCAATCCTTAAATAAATCATTCAAGTCAAGGAGAAAACCTAATAAAATTTGGAAGAAGAAAGGAGATGAAAAATCTCCAAAAGCACAATTATAAAGAGAAGGTCCAAAAAGCATAATATCTCATAGAGAGATATGGAGAAGAAAACTTGAAGGAGAAAGCAAGAAAGATAATATTACACCTAAAAATGAAGAAATTAATAACAAGAAAATGATGGGTGAAGGTCCTAATAAAGAATGTGAAATTCAATATGAAATAGATCAAACTCAAGCAAGGGAAGTGCCTATAGAAGAATATGGGACAATATTAAATTCTGATGATTTCATAATCTGTTAGCCAAAGAAAGAAAATACAAAAAGAAGTTTAAATTGGTTTCTACAAAATCAAAGGATTATGCCAAGAGTTTTTAAATAACATATGGAAAATCTTGACTATCTAAAGATTAGTGGTCAAAAGAAAAATCATTGGTAGGGTTAGTTGTAGAATACAAGGAGGATAAAATGGACAAAGAGGAGCATCACCTTAGGGGCGTATGACCTCAGAAGGAGCAAGAAAAGATCCTTTTTATAATTTTTGTAATAAAAAGGGGAGAAGAGAAAAAGTAGCAGAGAAATTCAAGGGGTATCAATCAACAAATATCAATTGATATTAGCAAAGATCAATTGATAACAAAATTGGTATTCAATCCTCAATTTATATACATGTGAAATATCAAGGAAGAATAAGAAGCAAATCAAGAAGATTAGTAAGATTCATACCATTGTCCTATTTGACAAAGGAAAGATAGTAAAAACTCAGGGGGAGTATTTTTTGTTATCAAATAAGAAATTAATTATATTAGGTTTAAAAGACTTGATCACTACAAATTGGTATCACTACAAGTTGGTATCAAGAAGACTACTTATTTGAATACAAATATCCCAATGGACTAAGATAAGCAGTTAGTAAATTCACAAGGGGAGAAAAATAGTTAGAGCCTCACTCTTTGTCATTGATGTCAAAGGGGGGGAAAACCAGTAAAACAAAGTTGCTATCAGATAGAAAAGAATATCAGTGATAGGAGGAGAAAAGGTATGAAAACATTTTTGTTTTACAGATATGTTTCCCTCAATGACAAAGGGGGAGATTATTGGCACTATTGATTGTGTGTTGTCATTGATGGAAACATGAGTCAAACATGTACAATAATCAAAGAAAAGGAAGATCACCTTGGGGCAGATGAAGATCACCTTGTGGCAGAAGAAATTCGTGATCATTATTGATCACGATAGGATCGACAATGATCCTATGATTCTAAAGCTTAGGATAGGTATCATGCAAAGAATCCATGTACAAAAGAAATAACAAAGCATAAGGAATTAAGAGCTCGGGAATCTTACCGACTGAAGATCAGTGCATAAAATGCACAAAGAATTAATCAAAATCTCATAAGGGAAAGTGAATTACAGAAACGTGATCGGGATTGAAATCCCCACAATAAAACAACAAAAGAATCAAGGAAGAATCATGTCCATAGATGTAGATTTCGGGACAAACCAGGACCATCAGATCTGGGAGTTACAGAGGAGGACCTTGGGATCAACATCCAATTAATTCCTGACCAATGGATCTTAGTAAGGGAAGATCAACGGCAAGGAACCATTGCGAGATGAAATGGTTGGAGTTAACGATCATGCAATTTTTGGTTCCGAAATAGACATTGATCGTCGATGGTCACCTATCAATAGATCTACGGTTGGCATCAATTCCACTACCCCAAAACCCTGGAGCCCTAGAGTCATGAACAACCGAAATACCGACAACCGTTGGATTGTGTTGATTTTTTTGTGTCAAAGATGGATCGTTATATGAAGTCAAGTTACTCGAGGTTTAGTCGGGGAATATCACTTCGGGAGAATTGAGAATTGGGAATGAATAACCCAAAGTCTCAAAGGTCAAAATGAATCTAGACCATTGATCTAGAAATGATCACAGTCGTTGAATCAAGCATTCATGAGATCTCGAATAGCCGAAATCCTGACAACCGTTGGATCGTGTTAATATTTTCGTGCCAAAGATGGATTGTTAGATGATGTCAAGTTACTTGAGGTTTAGTCAGGGAATCTCACTTCGGGAGAATTGGGAAGTGGGAGCGAATAAACCAAAGTCTCGAAGGTCGAAATGAATCCATACCATTGATATAGAACTAATCATAGTCGTTGGATCAAGGATTCATATGAACCTACGACTGTTAGATCCAGGAGGAGGACATGTGACACATCAGGAAATCCACATCAGTAAAAACCACGTCATCAAGGACAAGTGGTGCAATCAAATGGTGACAAGTGTCAAGGTCCAATTGGCATTTTAGGTACACATAAGTCACAAATCTAAGTGACACATGGCATCCACTCGACCAGTTCCAAGTCAGCAGTGACATGATCAATTTACGTCACTCAAGGAGTTTGTCCTTCGGGGGAAACTTCCAACACCTGAAGTGTCAAAGGCCGAAGTCAATGATAATCGTTGATCTAAGATCTTCTAGGATGAATCATAATTGTTATATCAAACACTTGGAATGGTTAATCCCACGATCCTACCTCCTGGACTTGTGGAGGTTATCAAGCAAAAAGTGCTAATAAGAACTTCGGTAGAATTTACTTTGGAAGAGTTGAATGACTGTGAAGACCGGAGTCCCAAAGTGAAAGAGAACCATTCATTCAACTACAAATTAAGTCATGGTATTTGATTTGTTTGAAACCTCTAGACAATCCAGGATCGTCCATCTATAGAAGAAAAAATACCGAACGTCTGATCTACTTCGAAGAAATGTACTCCGGAAGGTTGAAAGATTGCAGAGGATGGAAGTCCCGAAGTCCCGAAGTAAATAATGGTCGTCCATCTCAATGTCTGATTAAGTCATAGTCGTTGGATTAAGTAGTGGAAGGATAGTGTAAGGATCAAAACTAAAGCGTTGATTTGGTTCCAAGAATCATGCTAACCATTAGATCAATCCTTGTGAGAGGTAACTACTTCAGGGAGTTAAAAATCTGGAAGATTAGATGAGGTAACTACTTCAGGGAGTTGAAACTCCAGAATTTTTCTCGGTCGTTGGATCGAGTACAGTGGAAGGATAGTGTAAGAGGTTGGAAGTCTCGAAGGATGAAATCCCGAAGTAATGACGTCGTCCATCTCAACGTGCAATTATAATGTGACCGTCGATAAGAAATTAAGTAATCACTTGGGTTAGCACTTAGATGCTACCCTCGATCACAGGTCAAGGTCATATGAAAAGTGGCGATGAGCTAAAGGGCCAACTGGGTTAACACCTGCTCATGGTATATGGTCACTTGGTGAAATGAAGTCCCTATGGGCTAAAACATAACAAACCATGCACCTTACATATCTAATTGTTGGTCACATCAGTTTGGTCATATGAAATAAAGGGGAGTCGTAAGATAAGCACTTGTCAATTCTAGGTACAAGAAAATGCACTAGATAGAGAAGTAATAACTTGATTCAGAGCTATTGAGAACTAAGGATGCAGCAAAAATGTGGGATCGAAATAACGAAGTCAATCCATGAATGTGATCGAATATTGAAGGTTGATCAACATATATATAATGTTGAATTATCCCTCTCATGATATTATATGAAAATATTGAAGGAAGAGGAAATGGAGATTAAGTCTGTAGTAATGAGCCCACATTCATTTGAAAAGAATGGTTTGAAGGAAGCACATGTTTGCAATAATTAATGATGGGTTAAAATGTTGAAACAATTTACAAAGGATTTGAAGTCTTTAACAAACTATTAGTAATAATAATAATAGAAGTTATTATTTTTAAAATGAGTGAAAGGGTGCAATGATTCATTGTCAAAAGACACAATCATTCAAGTTCACACCAATTGGAATATTATATAAACAAAGAAGTATGGTGAACAAATATGTAGTTGAATTTGTTGAAGTATATATATTTATATATAATGGATTGAATTAAGGTTCATTCTATCAGGTTGGTGCATGTTTACAAGTTCGGTCTTGTATGAGGATTGGATTCCTCACATCTCAGTTGGATCTGAGATCAACAATCTAGGACTTGTTATGAGGGTTGGATTCCTTATTTCTCAGTTGAATCTTAGAACTAGGTCTTGTAACATAGAGTTGGGTCTCTCATAATTGTTTGAAGATGAATATTGATCTTATGTATTCATTCAAGTTAAATAAATAAATAAAATATTTATTCTTTTATATATTGGTTGAGAAATTGAAATAAATATGTGTTGCTCAATTAATTTATGAAAAGTGGAAAATTGTCCAAAGTTTTTGTGACACTGATTCAACCCTCCCTCTCAGTGTCAAGTGTACATTTAAACAATTGGTATCAAAGTGGGTGCCTTTAGCACAATTTAAACACTGAAAGGTAGATTATGAATAAATGGGTGGACAAATGGCTATCTCCACAAATGAAGCTCCCTTATTTGATGGAACAAATTATTCTTCATGGAGGGAAAATATTAAAAGATGTCTGAAGTCAAGAGGATTTGGAGTTTGGGATTCAGTAGTAAGTAAGCCTTGGAACTTAACTACTTCAAAGAGAAAAAAAAAATTTGCAAAGAAAGCAAGTAGAAACAATCCAGTAGTCTTAAAAGCAATCCAGGATGGATTGTCAGACCAAGTCAAAGAAAAGATGAGGCACTACAAATCTGCTAAAAAATTATGGCTCCAGCTAGAAAATTGTTATCAGAATGAAACACAAGAAGAAGAGAAAACCTATCAAAGTAAGGAACAATACTTAGATAAAGAGGATTCATGTCATAATAAAGAACAAAACTCAGAAGAAGAAAATTATTATCAAGATAAGGAACAAGATAAAGAAAAGGAGAATTCAAATCAAATTGAAGAACATAATACTAAGAAAGAGATTTCTAATCATAATAAAATGCAGGATTTGATACAACTCCCTATTATCGGGCTAATTGTTAAGTGCAGACACAAATCAATCCCCCTAGATTCACTACAAAACTAGAACAAAACAAGACAGGGCATGGAACTTTCCCTAGGCTCTAATCATTGAATCTACTATCAAATGAGAGATGAGTGACATACCTTTAAATATCGCTTCCTTATGTCTTTGTTGTCCCCGCTCTGCTTCGGTGCTCTTATGATTTTGGATCTGCAATGAGACAAATCAACCAAAGTGAAAGAAACAATAGTATACTCATTGAAATATTATACATGTGATCAAGGAGTCATGTAATAAAATGAGAATGATTTTATGAGAAAGAAACATGCCACTATATTATATAATATAAAAGAAAGATACAATCGGATGCCTTGATGTTGTTAGGTTCCTTCCAACAGTTCCTTGCTTCCCACACACTTCTAATCCATAGATTCTGAGCCTGTAGATCTGATAGCTACTCACAATCTATCTTGACAAAGCAAAGCTCAAAGCCAACATACAAGCTCCAAAAACTCTAAGCTACAAAACTCAATAACAAGCCAATCTAACTTTCTCCATGAGAGCTCCTCTCCTTTTATAAGCTGAAAAGGATAATGTGAGGAGGTTAGGATGATCCCACTAAATCATGAAATCGAGTAAGATCCAAACCGTTTGGAGGCCACCTCACCATAGAAGCTTCTCCTTCTAGAAGCATCGAGAAGACGCTCGTTTTTCCCACGTATAGGAATTTCCGCACCTTAGCTATAGTGCAGCCTGCGGAAACTCCACAGCCTAGCTATAGAGAAAGGTGTGGAAATCAGGCATTTCCACACCCTGTGTATAGTGCAACCTATGGAAATCCTCCTTAATAGGGTTTTTAGAAAGGAAAATACAACTTCTTCTCTCAGGCAAAGTTCTTCTCCCTTCTTTCTTTAGGAATTCAGGCCACTGACCCCTCTGAAGGCAACAGATAGGTTTACATCATTAACGATAATAGGGATGATGAAAATAATGTGTAACAGAGAGCCCCCCAAAGTATGAAGTTAGAACAGAGTGATAGTTGAAATACTTTTTTGAGTGTGTGTAGGGAACAAGGAACACGTCGGTCGGAAAACTGCCAACAAACAAGGAAATACAGTACAATAATATATCATCATTGAGGTAGGCATTCCCATACTCAGAATACTAATGACTCAAAACATAAATGCGAGCATGCAAATATCCATGTCCAGTAATACAGTTTATGGCCACCAAACATACACTATGGATCCATGCCAATATGACTCAAATCTGAACATAGCCACCAAAAATACACTGTGGATCTATGTGTTAAAGACTCAAATTTGAACATAGCCACGAGACATACAATGTGGATCTATGCAACAATACAAACTGAATATACTACAACACAACATGAATCTGTCATAAAAGATCTAGGGTCTTCATCTCCATCACTCTATAGAACAAATCTAACCATGTTAATACATATGTTGAAGTCGAACATGGTAGAAACCACTTGATTACCAGTCATTAATGAATATCGTTAACAAGTGTGAGGGAAATCACCATTAATGTTAATGACACCCAAGGTAATCTACTACAATTCAACGTTTGTGAATTAATGAGTTGAAGTCGAACACTCAGCGGAATCTCCCGATCAAGGGTCAATAATGAAAACCCATTTTCGAAAGTGAGGAAACCTTCCATTGAGGTATGCAAGTTCCAAGGTACCAATTGGTTTCTAAGCCTAATTCTTGGATAATGACTTGAAGTCGATAGGAAAAGACTCGTCACAAGAAGGCCTTAATGTATCCTCCATCAATGACACGAAACAAGTAAAATTATTTGAGGTAGATCAGAGTAACGAGTGATTCAGAACTAACTCGGGGATAGTCGATGCAATAGAAGGCTTAAGGACTGCAGAAATGGCCGATGCAATAGAAGGATTTCCAGGTTGAACTTCTCTTTGAACATATTGACGACACGACAACTATCTTGGAAACACTGTCTCAACAACAGGGATCACAGACCAATTTATAATATTATAAAGGAGTATGATCAAGAGACAAGTGTATTTTCCAACTTAGACACAAAGCGAGTGAAAGGGTGTCATGTTCAAAAGCGACTCTTCCATAGAATACAGGTTTAGATATATTTCTTTCCCAATTTTTCCCCACCATTTCTGGCGAGTACCTTTTTATTTTTACACAAACTTGAGAAGGATAACATATGCTTGAGATGTAAGCTCATCCTTCAGACGAGTCCCTCAAAGTATGTTTAATGAACCCTAGAAAGGAGTGGTTTGGTCCCACATGGGCCTTTCGATGTTTGTTTTACGAGTCCAAAGAAAGAAAACTCGGGGGTTTTTCATGTTTAGAGAGTCTGAAAAACACTTGAAGAGAACTCTCTCAGTTCCTTTTTCATAAATTAGTTTGATGAGACCGAAAAAGTGATAACCTGTCGCCCATCAAACGTTTTCTTCAAACACTTTTACGAGCGTGAAAAGAACAAGGTCGCTCAGAAATCTTTTCATGTTTAGAGAGTCTGAAAAGAGCTTAAAGGGAACTCCAAGAGGTTCCTTTTTCATATAACCTTTACGAGTCTGAAAAAGTGATAAAAGTATACTCAGTTACATTCTCATTGATTTACGAGAATGAGAAAGAACAAATACTAAGCTCAGTAACTTATTCTCATGTATTTATGAGCATGAGAAAGAACAAAGACTAAGCTCGGCATTGTTTTCATTTTTACACAAGATTTAAAACAAAACAAAAGTATGCTTGGGATAGATTTTATTTTTACACAAGCTTAAAAACTAAGCAAAACTATGCTTGGACCTGGTTTCATTTTTACACAAGCTTGAACCAGAGGAAAATATGCTTGTGACTTCCCAACGCATGGTTCATAGATTTGCACAGTTGGTACTTAGCCCCCAGCTTAAAAAGATAGTGGCTCAACTTCAGCATGAAGTCCAAAGGTTGGAAGCATTTCCCCCCAAACTTCATCTCATCCAACAACGCAAGCAAATGAAATGGAGCTTCAAATACTAGATGAAGGACTCAACTCAAATAGAGAGGGGGAAGTTATTTCATTTTTTAATGAGCTTGACACAGGAGAAGAACTATGCTCATGAATCTAGGTTCAATCCCCAGACCTCTGTTTCATTTTTTAACAAGGTTGCCACAGAGACGAAAAACTATCCTCATAATTGGTTTCATTTTGTAACGAGCTTAAAATCAAAAAACCATGCTCAAACCCCTCTTCTTGATCATGGGTTCCAAGAGGACAATGCTCTGGAAGGACACCATGTCAAGGGACAAGACTCGGTCATGGATTCCAAGAGTTATTCACTCGATGGAAGAAACACACTCTGAAAGGAACACATGTCAAGGGTTGCGATAGGGGTAAGGATATTAGGCTCCAATAGCCCCACCGAAGAGATCACCATGTCAACTACCAGATCCAAGTCATAAGATATTGAGCCTACAGTGGGAGACTCGTCTACATCGACAACTGAAGACATGGGAGACAACGCCACATAATTTACCTTGGCGGGGGTGATACCATCTGCATATAAGAACCATTTAGGGAGTTTACTGAATTGATGGTCAAGTCAGAGCCAAAAAATGAAAGTTGATCAATAGTCACCATTCTTCCATCACGTGGGAAAGATATCACACGAAAAAAAGTGGGCACAATAGCTTTCATTGCATAGACATAATCTCACCCAAGTTGTAAATCAAAATCCAAGGGGTCTTAGACTACCATGACATCAACAAAGACAATTTTCCCTCCCAAAGTTACGAGAAACTGAGGAAGGATCCCTAAAGGGTGACTGGTTCTTCTGTTAAAATCAAATAGAGTTTGGGTAACCGACACAAGCTGAGGATAACCCAAAGCTTGCCAAGCAAGAGAGGACAAAATACTAATGGATGAACCTTCGTCTATCAGTGTCTGAGGAATGTCCCGACCACAAACCTATACTTTAATCCTAAAAGAAATGTGAGAGGGAAGACGAGGTCCAGTTAGCGCAACCCAATCAAAAAGGATGGCCTCATTACTTGGAGGAGGTTCCATGGGAGAAGGAGGAATGCCCCCCAACACAGTAGATTTTGTATCAACGAGAAAAAATTGAGGAGTATCGGGTTCACTCTCTAGAGGGAGAGTAGGATAGACCGATGACAAGATCAGATCGATCACTTGGGTTTCATTTTCCAAGGGGAGAATGGGGTCAATGAGTGGAAAGGGATCAACCGCTTGGGTTTCACTCTCTAACAGGAGAGTGGGATCGACGGAGGAGGGGATCAGATTGACCACTTGGTCAATTAGTTCAACCAAGGACGTGACCAGATTGACGACATGATCAACCGAATTGACCGACGAAGGAACTGAATTAATCATTCCATCAACTACAGGTGGATCGAGAGTAAGCTTGCGATAAGCAGCTGGAAGTTGAGGCTGTGAAACAATCATGTATTCCAGTAATTTCGAGGCTTCATCCATATAAGGGAAAAGGTGAGTGAGATGACTCCCTTTACATAACATACATAGGAACTTGACTCTACTTTTCTTCTTCCCAACGGGATCTTGACTAGTTGACAGGTGGGAAGTCATCAGCATCTTGTTCAGAGGCTGACGACACGGGCTAGCGAGGGTGTGTAGACTATGATTCTATAACCTTGGATAGACCTAGGCAATACTTAAGAAGATGGCTACCCTTACAAATCCTGCAAAGGTACTTGGGCTTATGGTTAATTTAGCATCATCAACACTCCTAGAACGATTATCAGTAACTAGTTGCTTCCCAACATGTCTGGTAGTGGTTGGAATTATGGACCCTTGCTTACTTTTCTTCTTCTTATTCTTCCTTTTCTTCTTCTTCTTAGCCACCGAGTTACTAGCTTCAGATCTTTCACTCAGCGAAGAGGATGAAAGGGAAGAATACCTTGCAATTGAAGAAGGCGAAGAAGATCTCACTTGTGAAGACGGTGAAGGATCAACATGAGGTTGATGTTCTTGGGAGAAAGTACTTACAACAGAAGCATTAACTACATTTGGGACTACCTGAGTGGAGAACAACCATACCGGTAATCCAATTGTGAGACATGGAAGGCTCAAAGTAGCGATGTGAGGAGGACCAATGTTTCCGTAAGAAGGAAAAACAAAAGGTTCCCCTGGAGTAGAGGTTCCTTCATTGGTCATTCTGGGAAATGACACCATTAAAAACAAAAAACCAACCTAGAGTCCACTAGGGAAAACAAACAGCACACGCTAAAAATCTAGTAAGAAAACAAGCATACAAAACCTTCTCACAATGAACACACTAGTTGGTGATGAAATCCAATGTCATGGGAACAATGCAAGAAGGGGTTGAGATAGAGCAGGTGGAAAAGTTACGTTGACGACCTACTTAATGGACTTACACTCTAGTGCAATCTCCCACACATAATCGTGGGTATACCCTCCAAGGAGCCTGAGTGAGTTTAGTCAACGTTGATTCCACATATCGTGAAGACTTGCCCCTCGATAGTCACCTCATGTAAAGACCCTAAAGAGATAGGCCACTAAGGTTACCAATTACTAAAGTGATGCCTAGGGAAACAGTCGACAGTCTGATCCACACGCAAAGGCAGGGTATCTAGCCCGAAATCAACTCGAAAGGCTCCCACTCATCATTGTGGGTATACCTTTCAAGTGACCCCCATAATACGTGCAATATCTGCACCAAGACCAACAAAGAAAGGTGAGTAACTCTGTTAGTCTCAATGCGACCTTGTGATTGACCCTTGTGTTAGAAGTTCTTCCCAGGACAAAATGTAGCAAGTGGATTTCACCACTCCCTAACTCAATATTCTATGTTTGTTTGCATCTTTGGAAAGTTATCTTTCACACCTATTCCAAATTCCTACAACCAATCTAATGTAGGTTTTCTACCAGAAAATATTAAAATGTCTAATCAATTTTTATAAGTGCTTTATTTTAAGGCTGTTGTTACTCAAGAGGAAAATGGCATGGAGTAAATGATGTTTTGACCGACTCTAAACAATGCAAAATAAATGAGAATGCAAATATTTCATTTCGATGAAAGCTATATTACAAGAAGGAGAAAACATTTATCATTCCCAAATGCACAATGTCCCAAAATTTTTATTAAACTCATCAATATCAATATTCTTTAAGAAATGAGAAAAAGAGACTATACACCAATACAC
>JASDQU010102083.1:223670-248642 GCA_032191745.1 Picea mariana | reverse complement strand
AGAAAATTTTAGGATTCAATACTAAAAAATGCCAAACACCATGCAATTTCGTTACTTCAAATGCAAGGATACCCCCAATCTAATATAAAGCAAGAAATTAAAAAAAAATGTTTCAAAGAGAGAATAAAATCAATAGAGAACTTCTTCAAAACAAAAGCAACCCAAACAAAGTTTCTCTTTTAACATGATTTATTCAAAAAAAAATAAGTGTTTTTTTTTCACTAAACAATTTTAAAGAAAAACAATGCTTTGTAATTAAAAGATGCTCAAAGAAAGAGACCAAATATTTCAAAAGAAAACAAAGCAAAGATGGTTAAAAACAACTCAAAAAATTTCAGGCGTATTGTAAACAGATCATAATCAAACCCAAAAATTCACCCCAAAACCAAATCCAAGATCTGGGTAAGGAAAAACCATCAAAAATCAAAATTTTCACAATCGTCGCAGGCTATAGACTAACACAGTGTGTCAATCCTAGGTTTCTGCAGGCTAGATATGGGTAGGATGCGTAAATTACGCACTAGTCT
Organism: Picea mariana; assembly: GCA_032191745.1. Classification (NCBI taxonomy): domain Eukaryota; kingdom Viridiplantae; phylum Streptophyta; class Pinopsida; order Pinales; family Pinaceae; genus Picea; species Picea mariana. Next base: position 248,115 of record JASDQU010102083.1, on the reverse strand, counting down.
AAACAGGCAGGGTGCGACAATCCTATATCGTCAGATTGTCCCTCAAAGTAGGGTGCGGAAATCAAATAAAAAATGGAAAAAATAAAAAGTATGAAGGTTTTCCAATGAATTTAAACAGTCAAAGAGTCAAGTTGGATCTCCCAGTGACTCAGAAAACAGAACCCAAGCAATCGAAGCAAGAAAGAAAGACAAACTAGGAAAACAATTTGATCCCCAATGAAGTCGCCAATTTTTTTATCGGGCTAATTGTTAAGTGCGGACACAAATCAATCCCCCTAGCTTCACTACGAAACTAGAACAAAACAAGATAGGACATGGCATTTTCCCTAGGCTCTAATAATTGAATCTACTATCAAACGAGATATGAGTGACATACCTTTAAATATCGCTTCCTTGTGTCTTTTTTGTGCCCGCTCTGCTTCGGTGCTCTTATGATATTGGATCTGTAATGACACAAACCAACCAAAGTGAAAGCAACAATAGTATACTCAATGAAAGCTTATACATGTGATCAAGGAGTCATGTAATAAAATGAGAATGATTTTATGAGAAAGAAACACGCCACTGTATTATATAATATGGAAGAAAGATACAACAGGATGCCTTGATGTTGTCAGGTTCCTTCCAACAGTTCCTTTCTTCCCACACACTTCTAGTCCACGGATTCTGAGACTATAGATATGATAGATACTCACAATCTATCTTGACAAAGAAAATCTCAAAGCCAACATACAAGCTCCAAAAACTCCAAGCTACAAAACTCAATAACAAGCCAATCTAACTTTATCCATGAGAGCTCCTCTCCTTTTATAAGTTGAAGAGGATAAGTTGAGGAGGTTAGGATGATCCCACTAAATCGTGAAAGAGAGTAAGATCCAAACCGTTCGGAGGCCACCTCACCATAGAATATTCTCCTTCTAGAAGCATCGAGAAGACACTCGTTTTTTCCACATACAGGAATTTCCGCACCCTAGCTATAGTGCAGCCTGCGGAAACTTCGCAACCTAGATATAGAGCAAGGTGCAGAAATCAGGCATTTATGCATCTTGTGTATAGTACAACCTACAGAAATCCTCCTTAATAGGGTTTTTACAAAGGAAAATACAACTTCTTCTCTCAGGCAAAGTTCTTCTCCCTTCTTTCTTCAGGAATTCAGGCCACTGACCCCTATGAAGGAAACATATAGGTTTACATCATTAACGGTCATAGGGATGACAAAAATAATGTGTAACACTCCATGTCAAACTCATCAAGGATTTAATTCAATCCTCAGACATAAATGAAGGAAATAATTCCATTAAGGCATACCTCAGTAGTCACTAAGGAAAAATTGCATAATCTTAATACTAATGTTACAGTTACAATAGAAGATATTTGTATGGAACTGGCAAATTATATACATATTAAAGTTCTTGTGGAGGCTCTTCACAATATTGAGTACACAACTATGTGCACTCTAGAAGAGTTGGAGAAACTTCAACAAAATGATATGTTGCTACTACAACAATTAGATCAATCTAACCAAGAAGAGCTTGAGCAAAAGATTCAGTTAGAAAATAAAGAAGAAGAGATCAAAAGCTTGAAAATTGAAGTTGTTAATCTAATAGAAGAAATTGAAGAATTAAAGACACATGCCAATAAAAGAAAAGAAGTACTAAAAGAAACAAAATAATTGGTTAACAGTCTAAAAACTCAACTTGAGCAAACTAAAGAAAGTGAAGAAGTTATGAAGATCCAGTTAACTAGGAAAGAAAATGATTACCACATGTTGGAATTGGAAATCATCAACTTCAAAAAGATAAATGAAAGTACTAATATATATCTAATGGCTCAAATTGAAGAAGCTAAGAAAAAGGAAGAAGCCCAGAAGATCCAAATAACTAAAAAGGAAAAATCATGCCAAATGTTTGAATCAGAAGTCATCAACCTCAAAAGGATTCAACTAGAATACGAGGAAGAAATCAAAATATTAAAAAATAAAGTTTTTGATCTAACAAAATATATGGAAGAATTGAACACATATGACAAAACTATTAAATGCAAAGAATTATTGGATGAGACTTAATAAATAGTCATCAATCTAAAGACTCAACTTGAACATGCTAAGAAAGTGGAAGAAGCCATGAAGATTCAGTGAACTAAAAAGGAAGAGACGTGTCACATGTTAAAATTGGAAATAGTCAATCTCAAAAAGATGGATGAAAAGACAAATAAATCTTTCGAATTCTAGAATAGCTCAGCTGTCATAGATAAGATTTGGAACAGTCAAAGATCGGTTGATGACAAAACTGGTCTTGGATACAATAAAAAGTAAGACAATGACAAATGGAGCACCATTTACAAACCTGAGAAAGGATCATCCTTCTCAAAAGGAAAAGGTGCAATTACAAAGCAATGAAAAGTCATGAACTTTGTTAAAGAAGGAAGCTACATTAGTAGAAAGGAAGAAGGAAATCAAAAGACAGATCTCTCAAGCCAAAATAAATTCAATAATGGAAACACCTTCAATGGCTATTTTTTTTCTTGTCATAACTTTGGCCATAAAGTAGTGGACTGCAAGAAACTAGAGAAAGTATATACAGGAAAATCCAAAAACTCAATTAGATGTTGGAGATTCAATTTTGTTGGGCACACAGCAAAATTTTTTCATACAATGAGATGTTACAATTGTGATAGGTTTGGGCACAAAACCCAAAGTTGCAGGAGTTTAAAAATTCAATCCTTAAATAAATCATTCAAGTCAGGGAGAAAACCTAATAAAATTTGGAAGAAGAAAGGAGATGACAAATCTACAAAAACATAATTATAAAAAGAAGGTCCAAACAACAGAATATCTCATAGCGAGATATGGAGAAGAAAATCTGAAGGAGAAAGCAAGAAACATGATATTACACCTGAAAATGAAGAAATTAATAACAAAAAAACGATGGGTGAAGGTCCCAATAAAGAATGTGAAATTCAATATGAAATAGATTAAACTCAAGAAAGGGAAGTGCCTATAGAAGAATATGGGACAATATCAAATTATGATGATGTCATAATCTGTTATCCAAAGAAAGAAAATAGATAAAGAAGTTTAAATTGGTTTCTACAAAATCAAAGGATTATGCCAAGAGTTTTAAAATAACATGTGGAAAATCTTGACCATCTAAATATTAGTGGTCAAAAGAAAAATCATTGGTCGGGTTAGTTGTAGAATATAAGAAGGAGAAAATGGACAAAGAGGAGAATCACCTTAAGGGGAGTATGACCTCATAAGGAGCAAGAAAAGATCATTTTTGTAATTTTTGTAATGAAAAGGGGAGAAGAGAAAAAGTAGCAGAGAAATTCAAGGGGTATCAATCAGCAAAGATCAAATTGATAACAAAATTGGTATTCAATCCTCAATTAATATACCTGTGAAATATCAAGGAAGAATAAGAATCAGATCAAGAAGATTAGTAAGATTCATACCCTTGTCCTATTTGACAAAGGAAAGACAGTAAAAACTCGGGGGGGGGTGCGGGGGTATTTTTGGTTATCAAATAAGAAAGTGATTAGATTAGGTTTAAAAGACTTGATCACTACAAGTTGGTATCAAGAAGATTACTTATTTAAACACAACTATCCCAATGGACTAAGATAAGCAGTTAGTAAATTCACAAGGGGCGAAAAATAGTCAGAACCTCACTCTTTGTCATTGATTTCAAAGGGGGAGAGAAGTAGTAAAACAAAGTTAAGAAGAAAACAAATTTCTATCAAATAGAAAAGAATATCAGTGATATGAGGAGAAAATGTATGAAATCATTTTTTTTACAGATATGTTTCCCTCAATGACAAAGGGGGAGATTGTTGGCATTATTGATTGTGTGTTGTCATTGATGGAAACATGAGTCAAACATGTACAATAAGCACAGAAAAGGAAGATCACCTTGTGGCAGAATAAATTCATGACCATTGTTGATCACGATAGGATCAACAATGAAACTATGGTTCTAAAGATTAGGAGAGGTAGGATACAGAGAATCCATCTACAGAAGAAATAACGAAACACAAGGAATTAAGAGCTCAAGAGGTTTAGCGATTGAATATCAATGCATAAAATGCACAAATAATTAATCAAAATCTCAGAAGGGAAAGCACATTGTAGAAATGCGATCGGGATTGAAATCCCAATAGTAAAACTTCAAAATAATCAAGGAAGAATCATGTCCACATATGTACATTTCGGGACAAACTAGGACCGTCATATATGGGAGTTACAGAGGAGGAACTTTGAATCAACATCCGATTAAGTCCTGACCGTTGGATCTCAGTAAGGGAAGATCAGGGACGGGGAACCATTGCGAGATGCAAGGGTTGGAGTTAACGATCGTGCAAGTTTCATTTCCGAAATAGAAATTGACCATTAATCGTCACCTACCAATAGATCTACGGTTGGCATCGGTTCCACTACCCCGTGACCTTGGAGCCCCGGAGTCACGAACAGTCGAAATCCCGACAACCGTTGGATCGTGTTGACATTTTCACGTCAAAGATGGATCGTTAGATGAATTCAAGTTACTCGAGATTTAGTCAGGGAATCTCACTTTGGGTGAATTGAGAATTGGGAACAAATAACCCAAAGTCCCAAAGGTCGAAATTAATCTAGACCATTGATCTAGAAATGATCACAGTTGTTGGATCAAGGATTCACGAGATCCCGAATAGAAAAAATCTCAACAACCGTTGGATCGTGTTAATATTTTCACATCAAATATGGATCGTTACATGGAGTCAAGTTACTCAAGGTTTAGTCAAGGAATCTCACTTCAAGAGAATTGGGAAGTGGGAGTGAATAACCCAAAGTCCCGAAGGCCAAAATGAATCTAGATGATTGATCTAGAACTTATCACAGTCATTGGATCAAGGATTCATATGAGCCTACGACCGTTAGATCCAGGGGGAAAACATGTGACACATAAGGAAATCCACGTCAACAAGGACACGTGGTGCAATCAAATGGTGACAAGTGTAAAGGTCCAGTTGGAATTTTAGGTACATGTAATTCATAAATATAAGTGACATGTGGCAGCCACTTGACCAGTGCCAAGTCAACAGTGATGTTACGTCACTCCGAGAGTTTTTCCTTTGGGGGAAACTTCCAACACCCGAAGAACCGAAGGTCGAAGTCAATTCTAACCATTGATCTAAGATCCTCAGGGATGAATCATGACTGTTAGATCAAACGCTTGGAATGGTTAAGTCCACGGTCGTAGTTTCTAGACTTGTGGAGGTTATAAAGAAGAAAGTGCTAATAAGCACTTCGAAGGAATTTACTCCAAAAGAAATGAATGATTGCAAAGACCAAAGTCCTGAAGTGTCGAATTCCTGAAATGAACGTGAATCGTCCATTCAACTACAAATCAAGTCATGGCCGTCAATTTTTTTGAAACCTTTGTACAAGCCAGGATCGTCCATCTACGGAAGAACAAATATCGAACATCTAATCTACTTCTGTGAAATGTACTTCGGAAGGTTGAAAGATTGCAGAGGATGGAAGTCTCGAAGTCCTGAAGAAAATAATGGTCATCCATCTCAATGTTTGATTAAGTCGTCGCTTTTGGATTAAGCAGTGGAAGGATAGTGTAAGGATCAAAACTAAACCATTTATTTGGTTCATAGAATCATGCTAACCCTTATATCAATCCTTGTGACAGGTAACTACTTAAGGGAGTTGAAACTCCGAAATATTAGATGAGGGAGAAATCACCTGAAGGTCGAATTCAACATTGATCGTTTATCTAATATCCTTATGAATATTTCTCGGTCGTTGGATCGATTACAATGGAAGGATAGCGTAAGAGGTTGGAAGTCTCGAAGTAACAACAGCCGTCCATCTCAACGTGCAATTATAACATGACCTTTGATAAGAAATTAAGTAATTTCTTGGGTTAGCACTTAGACACCACCCTCAGTCATAGATCAAGGTCATATGAAAAGTGGTGATGAGCTAAAGGGACAACTGGGTTAACACATGGTCACGGTATATGGTCACTTGGTGAAATGAACTCCCTACGGGCTAAAACATAACAAACCCTACACCTTATGTATCTAGCTATTGGTCACATCAGTTTGGTCATATGAAACAAAGGGGAGTCACAAGCTAAGAACTTGTCAATTCCAGGTACAATAAAATGCACCAGATAGCGAAGTAATAACTTGATTCAAATCTATTGAGAACTGAGAATCCAGCGAAAATGTGGGATCGAAATAACGAAGTCAATCCATGACTGTGATCGACTCTTGAAAGTTGATCAACATAGATATGATGTCGAATTAGCCCTGTCCTAATATTATATGAATAATAATGAAGGAAGCACAAATGGAGATTAAGTTTGTAGTAATGAGCCCACGGTCATTTGTAAAGAATGGTTTGAAGGAAGTGCATGTTTCCAATAATTAGTGATGGGTTAAAATGCTGAAACAATTTACAAAGGATTTGAAGTCTTCAACAAACCATTAGTGATAATAATAATAATAGAAGTTATTATTATTAAAATGAATGAAAGGGTGCAATGATTCATTGTCAAAAGACACAATCATTCAAGTTCACACCAATTGGAAGATTATATAAACAAAGAAGTATGGTGAACAAAGATGTAGGTGAATTTGTTGAAGTATATATATTTTTATATAATGGATTGAATGAAGGTTCATTCTATCAGGTTGGTGCATGTTTATAAGCTGGGTCTTGTATGAGGATCGGATTCCTCACATCTCAGTTGGATCTGAGATCAACAAGTTGGGACTTGTTATGAGGGTTGGATTCATCATTTCTTAGTTGGATCTAAGAACTACAAGTTGGGTCTTGTAACAGAGAGTTTGGTCTCTCATAATTGTTTGAAGATGAAGATTGATCTTATGTATTCATTCAAGTTAAATAAATAAAGAAAATATTTATTCTTTTATATATTGGTTGAGAAATTGAAATAAATATATGTTGTTCAATTAATTTATNTGTCAAGTGTACATTTCAACATCTTATACAACATCCTAATCACAACAAGGAATGCATAATTAAGACCATCAATGGACTATAATCCATGTCATAATCATGGATGTAAAATTAGTGTTTATATGACTAATTACATGAAACTCATTAAAATAATTAGTTCTTAATTAATTATGTTTTTTTTACCAAAACATAAAAGAGGAATTTTATATAATAAAAAAGGTTGTGCCATGGGTATAGAAAATACTTACATCAGATTTCAAATTTTCCTTTTGCACAGATCTATATTCTATACATAATATGTTGTCCTTAAACATCGATTCCAAACTAGACTTCCAGGTGGTTCCACGTGTTTCTTGCTTGACAAACTAATGCAAAGTACAAATAGACTTAAAAACATACATAATTTTATGGATGGACACTACCATGTGCTTCTTCTCCTTCATCTAGCTGAGGAAAACTTTTTACTTCAATGTCCATTAGGTCCCTTCCTTGGTTAATTGTCTCGTCCTCTTTTTCTCCATGCGTTCTAGATTCCATATTGTTGGATTCCAATGAGAGAATTTCCATATGCGCAGTTGCAACAAGGATGAGCATCCTACCACACTCTAATTACAAGGAGTTAATATGTTGATTCTATCATGTAAGAAGTTCCATAACATTGGAATTATGTAGGTTGTAGACTTTCTCTAGTTCCTCCATTTTGGCATAAATGACCATTAAAGATCTACAATTTACTTGTGTAACCTCCTCATGACACCTTAGAATTTTCCTAAATTCCTTATGGTATAGATTCTCCATGATTCGAGAGTGCAGGGAATGTCTCAAAATCCAACTCACAAACCCAAATAAATCCCTATAAGTTCCTCGATGACCTGCTTCATAATAAAACAAAAGAAATAGACGATGGCCACTATCATGACTTCCCTCTCAACAATTATATACAAAATATAAATAGCAACCGACAGATTCACAATAAAACCCAAGATATGCCTAAAAGATATGATTACCCGCATTGAATTATGAACCGAAAGGAACTCCCTCACATTGCTAGACCTCTCTCTTTGCCCCAACCTTATCGCCTCTGGAAAACCTCCCAATGCTCCCCCCTGGGGCTCCTCTCAAGATTACTAACCATGGAAATTCTGCAAAATCTCTTCACATATAACCCAAAATTGTTTCCATGAGCGCATTCAAATTCCCCATATGTAAAACAAAGTCTCAAGAGTGTGAGTTGGACATACCACCTACCTGACATCTTGTCAAAATCACCACCTATCATAGTAGCATGAGAGTCTTGATTTGATGCATGAATGTGAAGTTAAAGGGGGGATTGAAGCCCCAACATGATACCTAGGGTGCTAAATAATATATGCCCCTTTTCCATATGAAAACTATGTAATAGGGAGGATGCTACGAACCCATTTTTTTCAGAGGGATCCCTGAGAGAGACTCCTTACTAGATTTTCCTAGAGGTTAGCCTATGCATTTAGCTCCCATTTAATATGAATAAAACTAATTAGTTTGAATTGCTTTGCAATTTATTTAATGATTCTAATGATTTCACTTATCTTATTACTATATGGACTCCCCTGCTTATTGACTACTCTAATGACCATTAAAGAGTCCCCAAGCACTAACAATTCTTGATTCCTTCATCCTTAGAAATTCCAATCCCACACCGAAGAGAGTAAATTTCATCCAAATTGTTGGAGACACTCCCAATTCCCTGAGCATATATTGTGATTCAAATACCTCCCCAGTCATGAATTATCCCCCCCGCACATGCCACCCCTGGTTTATTTTTTGAGGCTCCATCTAAGAATAGGATATGGATATTTTGTTGTACCTTATGGCCTAGAAATTCTAGCAGCTACATTGAATTCATCCATTTTCTAAAGGTGGGGATTCTATGGATTTTATTATGAAGATCGACTTAGGCTAGCTTGAACAACACTATCCATGTGTCTTATTCCTTATCCAAACCTACGTCCACCACCTTTATCCTAGTTTGCATGTGTTCAGCCAATAGAGATATATATTTCACGCTAGTTTGAATTGAAGTGTTGGATTCTTCATTAAAGATAATCTTGTTTCAATCCAACCCTAAGTGCCAACAAACGAATTTTGGAAATTCCTCCCAAATTTTTATAAACCTTGGCTTATTCATAAGATACCCATTATAGCTAACTCATCATTAAGAAAAAAACTCATAGTAGAATTGGGGCAAGCTAACTCTTCCTTTGATTCCATGTAACACATGTTCTCAAACGTCCTTTGCAAATTAGAAATCAATGAATAAATGATGTATGGTTTCCTCATCCTTGTTGCATATAATGTACCATGAAGGTACTACAATCCTCCTTTTATTATGGTTCTCTGCAATGAGAATCCCATGGGCTATCATCGAACTAAAGTTGTTTATTTTAGGCATGCCATGGCTACTCTAAACTTTCTTCCACATCAGGTCCCAAGGTTGGATAGGGATGGATTCTAGATAGTAAAAATAACCAACCTTCACCGAGTAAAGAGAATCCCCCCATCCACATCTATCTTTCGTTTATTTGTTTCCAAGGGCACATTCAAACAAGGTATGAAATAGAATTTTAATTTGGCATTCCAGGTGAGAAGGTGCTACTCCCAGATTCCATCCTACCCAGCTTCTCGATTTCTCTTCACATGTTGATATATCATACAAAGTCTTAAGGTTTTTCATTTAAAAGAGGAATGTGAGTACATTGTGATCTCAATAAAAATTTAGAGAAAAATGACTAGAGAAGAGATACATATGTATAAGGTTAAACTAATTAAGGGGAGTGGCGGAGGAGGGAGACAAGGAACTCCTAAAGTCAATTTTAGTTCTTGAGAATAAATTATTGACCACTAGAATACAAAAAGGGCTTCAAGTCAAGGGTATATATTGGAGATTGATGAAAGGAATTTGGTCTCCATCTACAAGCCCTACTTTTTTCTAGGTGCTAGGTGGAAAGGAGAACATTTTGAAGGAAATATTAGATTCCTTGTGTAATCCCTTGTGTAAGAATTGAGAGGAAAGGTTTATTTTTATAAGATTAATATTAACAACTATTATCATCAATGTCAATTTAATTGAAGTTCTTTTTTATCTATTTTTATATTTAATATAGTAATTTAGATTCATTTTCATGATTTAAAAGAAGATTTAATCAAACGAATTGACTTCTAAAATTATTCAAATTTGATTACAAATTTTTTCGTGATTTAATATATAATGAAAGATGTTATCACTATTTGAAAGATTAATATTAACAACTATTATAATCAAGGTTAGTTTAGTTGAAGGTGTTTTTATCGCATTGTATATTTAATATAAGAAATTAAAATTAGTTTCATGATCTAATAGAATATTTAATCAAACAAATGGATGTAAAAAAATAATTAAATCTGATTTAAAATTGTTTTCATGATTTACTATGCATGATGTGATCACTATATAAAATTGGAAGAATAATTATTTTTCTAGATTTAACTATAATAATTTTAATTTTATCAAAATTAATAAAAATATTTAAAAATGAATTTTAAAAATATAATTTAATCCAAAAAATTGATTTAAAATATTAATTAAATCAAGAAACTATTGATTGAATCATTTCAACATATTGCATCTTCTTTCAAAATAATGAATTCACCTTAAAATATGGTTAAACATTATATAATGACATTAAATGTTTATAACTAGAATTGAACATGATATGGAGTCTCAAATTAAATGAATGATATATCTTAAATCTATATTAAAATAGAGATATCGTTGATGTTTTTAATCATTAACATACACAATACATTTTACGAAGGAAAGTTTGGGAGGGATTATTCTCATCCCCGGGGGAACCATTGAATCATCTTATGAATGTAGTAAGGGCACTCTTACTAATAATAGGGCGTATGCCCTCAATCAAGGTCTCAAGGGAGCTACAAGTTTGCAGATTAAGCATATCAATGTTAAGTTTTTTAAGATTTTAGGTCCTATCAAGCTTGCCTATTGGGTCTGTCTTTGACCATAGTTAGGCTCTAAGTTTCAACTATTATGTAAAGTGTTTGTTGTTGTTTTAGGACAGCCAACAGTCCAAGAACTTCTTTCTGATTTGTTATGGTTGTATTTGCAATTTTAGGCGCTCTAGCATGCAGTTTTAGTAACCAGAAGTTAGAACATGCATACTAAAATAAATACAACACACCTAAAGATCTTTACAGCTGAAAATAAGCAGATCTAAAAGACTAACACATGCATTTTTGTACACAGGTATCTTTGTTCAACAGGACCCTGGATAAAACCCCCCTGGGGAAAACCAATTTGGAATGTAGATGTATATATGAGGAAAGTAGAAAGTGGAATATAGCTAGTACAAAATATAGAGGAACCTGATACAATAGCAACTCGTTCTGAGCTGAAACACAAATCCAAAACCTCCAGGTGCACCCTAGGAAGGTGTGTCCCACATACAAGCTCGCAAATCCACTGAAACTGCTCCAACTGCAAACTGTGAGCTCAGATCTGGAAACCCCTCCACAGGAATGAAGCTCTACTGGATGGCCTCGCTCTGTAACTGATCTCACTGCAATCTGATGGCTAGAATTCCTCCCACAACTGATGCACCCAATCTGGCAAGTGCGCCCTCCATAGGGGTGAAACCTCTCCACTAAATAAACAAGGCTAGATGTTGGTAGCCTCCCTCCATGAAAGCTAGTGCCCAAGCTCAAGAAACCTCATGCGCATCCTCCAAGTCTTCCTCTCATAATGAACAAATGAAGAATGAATGCCTCCTTCACCCTTTGCACCCTTCTTAGACATCCAAAAGGAAACCTAAGATATGAATGGTGGAGATCATCTCATCTCCCATCTAATCGATGGTTGAGATCTCCCCAAAAATATCTAGGTCAATAACCCACTTTGGGTTAAGTTTCCTAAGTCAACTTTATGTCTCTAATTCACCCTCTTTGTGAATTAATAGTCATTTTAGGCATAAATGACTAAATTTCACTTTTGATTTAAAACTCCTAAGTCAAAGTGAAATTAGACAAAAGTACAAGGTACAAAGTGTATAGTCCATCTCACATGTGCTAAGGAGAGCACAAGCACATGGGAAACACCTCGCAAGGTACAAAACTCAACACTCCCTCTTACCGAGGAAGGTGTTCCTCACCAAGCCCATCTTGTCTCTGAAGTAGACATGTTTGCCTCGTGGCAAGGCCTTGGTGAGAATATCTACAACCTGGTCATCTGTCGATACATACTGCAAATAAACTTCCCCTCTCTGAACCCAGTTACGAATGAAGTGGTACATGATCTCAATATGCTTCGATCGGTCATGAAACACTGGATTCTCAAATATTTTTATGCAACTCACATTGTCACAGTGAATGACGGTTGGTGGCATCTCCTGACCAAACAAACCAACCAGCATCTTACGAAGCCAAATGGCCTTGCAACTAGCCTGACTAGCCACCATATACTCTGCCTTGGCCAAACTCAAAGCAACTGACTTTTTCTTCCATCTAAACTAGGAAACAAGTCATGACCCCAAACTGAAGCAGCACCCTGAGGTGCTTTTCCTGTCAGCAGCACATCCTGCCCAGTCTGAATCTGTGTAGCCAACCAAATGACTCCATCTCCTCTGACATAGTCTAGGCCATATTCCATTGTCCCAGCAATATATCTCAAGACATGTTTTTCCCCAACCATGTGAACACTCCTCGGCTCAACCATGTACTGACTGAGAGTGTTCACGGCAAAACAAATATCTGGTATGGTGTTAACCAGATACATGAGTGAACCAATCTACTGCTTGTATACCGTGGCATCCACCAACTGGCTATCTAAAGCACTAAGCTTCTTCCAATTGGTGATCATATGTGTAGACATGGGTCTGCAGTCCTCCATCTGAAACTTGCTCCAAATATCTGATGCATACTTCCCCTGCCTGAGAAATATATGACCCTCCTCCTGCCATACCTCCATACCCAGAAAGTAGTGCATCAATCCGATATCACTCATCTCAAACTCTGATGCAAGTCCCATCTTACACTCAGCTATGAGATCCTCGGTTCCAATAATGAATAAATCATCCACCTACAAAATGAGAATGAGCGTGTCCTCGCCCCTAATGATGAAATAGAGGTTCATATCAGCATTGCTCTTCTCGAAGCCCATCTGAAGAAAATAAGTATCAATGCATGAATACCAAGCTCGGGGAGCTTTCTTTAGACCATATACTTCCTTCCTCAGAAGACACACGTGAGTCTCCCTATCACTCACCACAAACCCCTGTGGTTTCTCTATGTACACCTCCTCCTCAATAAAGCCATTCAGAAATGCGGTCTTCACATCCATCTGGTGAATTCTCCAACCCATCTATGTTGTTATGGCAATGATAGTCCTGATATAAGTGTATCTCGCAACTGGTGTGAAAGTCTCGTCATAGTCGACTCCCTCAATCTGTGAGAAGCCTCATGCCACAAAACGGGCCTTGTGTTTCTCAATGCTGTCATCTACAACAATCTTGGTCTTGTACAACCACCTGGAAGTCACAACTGACTTCCCCACTAGCCTCGGAAACACATCCTAGACATCATTGCACATAATGGAGTCATACTCCTCTACCGTGGCCTCTCTCCAATCCTGATGGTCCACTGCCTGCACAAAATTTTGTGGCTTAGTATCCCTGACACTCGTCACTAGTGCCAAATATGCTCCAAATCTGACTGGTGGTCTGCTCTCTCTGATATGGCTCTTGGGCTCCCCTACATTCTCTCTAGCCTCCTTCAAGGTCTCTTGAAACCATGTAGGTCTCCTCTTCCTTGAAGTGGTCAATGGAGAAGTAAGGTCTCTCTGCCCAAGAGTGATTGCCTTAGGACTCGTCTCAACACTCTGAGATACTGAAGTTTGTGCTCCCTCTGAAGTCTGTGCCCCATCTGACTGAACATGCTCTAATTGTAACCATGAAGTTGTGCATGGTGACCTTGTCACCCCTGATACTGGTGTACTTGAAATCTGAGGTTGTGCTCCCTTTGAGACTGCAATCAGTGACTCTACATCATCCTCAACTCTAACTCTTGACTCAAGAGATCTTTGAAAAGCCCTATCCTCTTAAAGTCTAACATATCTACTCACCACCACTTTCCTAAGTGGTGGAATGTAGATGTGATAGGCTTTGGACACCTCTGAGTATCCAACTAGAATCCCATGTTGGGTTGTGGGGTCTAGATTTGTCCTCCTCTCCGGGGGGACATGAGAGAAAGTCAAGCACCCAAAGATCCTGATGTGCTGAACATTGGACCTCCTACTAGTGAAGGCCTTCTCAAGAGACATCTTCCCCAAAATCCTTTGGGGGCTCATGTTCTCCAGGTAAACTGCAGTAGCACTTGCCTCTCCCCATAAGTATAAAGGCAAACTCTGATCATGTAGCATGGATCTCGCTACACCGGTAATGGCCCAGTTCTTCCTCTCAGCAACCCTGTTCTACTGGGGGTTGTAGGGTACGGTCATCTATATTCTAATGCCATGTTTGGCATAGAAGTATACAAACTGTCTCGAGGAATACTCTCCCCCGTTATCTGACCACAAGACTTTGAACCTCTTTCCTGATGGGTTCTCCATAAGAGCTCTAAACTCTTGGAACCATGTGAAGACCTCATTCTTTGCCTTCAAGAAATAGATCCAAGTCTTCCTCAAGTAGTCATCAATAAATGTGAGATATTACTCACAACCAATCAAGGACCTCTGATTCATGGGCCTACACACGTCTGTGTGTACTAAATCCAGTATCCCAGCTAACCTAGTGTCACTGTTGGGGAACGATGCCTTGGTAAACTTGCCAAGAGAACACCCTCTACAAACATCCTGATGCTCTATGTTTATCTATGGCACTCCGGTCACAACCTCTCTCAGTCCTCCAAGAGATCCATGATGTAGTTGGTCCATCCTACGATGCCATAACTCACATAATTGCTTGCTATTATCGTTACTCACTGCTAATGTATGAAGTGGTTGAAAAAGAAATTTGAACAGTTTCCCATCCCTCACTCCAATCACCTATCCTGAGGCAACTAAAGACCTCCGAGGATGAATGAGTACCTCAGTGCCTCTGAATGTCACCTCAAGACCTCTATCCTGGAGGGTGGAAACTGAAATCAAATTCTTCTTCAGCCTAGTGACATAAAGAATGTTCATGAACGATATAGGTGGCAAGATATCTCTCTGAAAGGTAACTATGCCAATCCCAACAACTTTGACCAATGTGTCATCTCCAAGAGAAATCTCTATCCTGACCTCAATGTCTCTAAGATCAAAAATATTCTCTCGAACTCCAGTCATATGGCTCGAAGCCCCACTGTCAATATACCAGATACTGGGTGTCATCTCAACTGAAGTGCAGCATAAGAGGAAAGCACACTCTCTCTGAAACTATGTCTGAAAATATGTCTTCTATGTTGTAGTTGTGGTACCACCCTTCTTCTTCTTCCTATTCGGACATTGTCCAACATAGTGCCCAAGCTTCTTATAAACAAATCACTTCACTTTGCTCATATCTCTCCTCTGACCACTGCCCTGACCATTGTTGCTCTCTCCTCCTCTACTCCCCTGTGATGGGGCCCCAAACTTGGGACCCTGCCGACCCCCACGATTGGCCTTCTTATTTCCCTTTGTCCAAAGAGAAAGATCCTCCTCACCCTGACTAGTCTGTTGTTGTTGCTGCTGCCACTGTCCAAAAGCCTCGGCTGCAAGCCTAATCTCCTCCTGGAAAAAGTCATCCCACATCCTCTCCCATGTAGGCATGACCTCCCGGGCAACAATTCCCCATACAAATGGACTCCACGGTTTGGTGAAGATATTATTATCTTGTCTCACCAAATATTTAGGGTTCACAATCTCTCTGATGGTTGCCATCTCATCTCTGATCTGAGTGTAGCAACCAAGGAATGAAGTTACCAACTCATCCTTGAGCATGTGAATTCCCCTGAGTCGGTCATGAAGAACCATGATACGGTTCTCATTGGAGCTCTCATACAACTTGCATAGAAATGCCCACATCTCATATGCACAAGTCATCCTTGTTAAATGGGGTATGATATGGTCATGAACTGCATCACAAATGGTTCTTTTTGCCTTGTTGTTCCTTTTCCTGAACTCTGCCACTAGGACGGGAGCAGTGACAGGAATGGGGGGAACAGTTGTCTCGACTATGTCCCATATCTCGAGGTCCTCTAAGACAAAGACTGACCTCACCTTCCAAGGCGACCAATTTCTATCCCCTGCTAGCCTATCCTCAACTCGCATCTGAGATGATGACATGTCTGCCAAACTGCAATCCCCAACTGATGCTCACACTGCTAAGGAAAACATTGTCTCACTCCTGTCAACATAGGTGTGAAAAGAGACAAGTGTAATCTGACCCCACTCCTAACAAAATAGGTGTTAAAAGAGGTCAAGTCAAATCAGCCTCACTCCTATTGTGTAGGTGTGAAAAGAGACTGATGACTAGTGCCAAAAACTGCCCAATTGTCCTCTGCAAAAAGATGCCCTCTAACAACCATTGAATGAGTCAATGGATTTCCACAAAAATTATGCCAAGAAGATTTATATGACAGCTAACATAACGTTGTCCCAACTGCTCAAAATTTCAGCCACCTCAGCTCTGATACCATGAAGATTTTAGGTCCTATCAATCTTGCCTATTGGGTCTATCTTTGACCAAAGTTAGGCTCTAAGTTTCAAATGTTATGTAAATTGTTTGATGTTGTTTTAGGACAGCCAACAGTCCAAGAAATTCTTGCTGATTTGTTATGGTTGTATTTGCAATTTTAGGTTCTCTAGCATGTAGTTTTAGTAACCAAAAGTTAGTACATGCATACTAAAATAAATACAACACACCTAAAGATATTTACAACTGAAAATAAGCAGATCTAAAAGACTAACACATGCATTTTTTGTACACAGGTATTTTTGGTCAACATGACCCTGGATAAAACCCCTCCAGGGAAAACCAATTTGGAATGTATATGTATATATGAGGAAAGCATAAGGTGGAATACATTTAGTACAAAATATAGAGGAACCTGATACAATAGCATCTCGTTCGGATCTGAAACACAAGTCCAAAACCTCCAGGTGCGCCCTAGGAAGGTGTGCCCCACATACAATCTCTCAAATCCATTGAAACTGCTCCAACTGCAAACTGTGAGCTCATAACTGGAAACCCTTCCACAGAAATGAAGCTTTGTTGGATGGCCTCGCTCTGTAACTGATCTCACTGCAATCTGATGGCTAGAATTCCTCCCACAACTGATGCGCCCAATATGGCAAGTGCGCCCTCCACAAGTGTGAAACCTCTCCACTAAATTAACAAGGCTAGATGTTGGCAGCCTCCCTCCATGGAAGCTAGTGCCCAAGATCAAGCAACCTCATGCAACAAACATCATGCTCATCCTCCAAATCTTCCTCTCACAATGAACAAATGAAGAATGAATGCCTCCTTCACCCTGTGCGCCCTTCTTAGACATCCAAAAGGAAACCTAAGATCTGAATGGTGAAGATCATCTCATCTCCCATCTAATCGATGGTTGATATCTCCCAAAAAACATCTAAGTCAATAACCCACTTTGGGTTAAGTTTCCTAACTAAACTTTATGTCTCTAATTCACCCACTTTGTGAATTAATAGTCATTTTAGGCATAAATGACTAAATTTCACTTTTGACTTAAAAATCCTAAGTCAAAGTGAAATTAGACAAAATTATAAGGTACAAAGTGTATAGCCCATCCTACATGTGCTAAGGAGAGCACAAGCACATGGGGAACACCTCCCAAGGTACAAAACTCAACAGTTTTGAGTTATTATTAGGTTTATTTTCAATTTACTAGATAACAATAGCATAGGTAGATCACTGAGAGAAACACAATCAGAAGATACACAACATTTATCACGGGAAACCCTCATGGGGGATAAAACCCAGCAAAAAATTCCTTAATATAGATAGCCAGTACAATGCCAAGACAATAAACCAAACACTAGAGAATATCCTCTAGTGAGCAAAGTGCCTCTCTCTCTCTCTTCCTTCTTCCGGCAACTAGCAATTGCAGCTTCCTTCAAACTTGCGCACTAGATGAGTGAGTTGAGTGAGTGAACAAATGAGGCATTGGCTTCCTTTATTTATACAAACTAGCAGATGTTGAAAAGGTGTCTCTTCATTGGGTAGGGCCGACTTATCTTCTAAGTAGTTAAAAACACTTTAATTATCCTGGGGGCCGACTTCTCAATCTACATAATATATTTAGGGTTTGACCAATCCACAAAAGTGGATTTGGTCAATTGCAATGCCCGACATGATCAATCCACAAAAGGGGATTTATCTAATTAATAATGACTCAATAATAAATAGAATACTCTTTGCAGTTATAATATTTCAACACTCCCCCTTAAGAAGAAGGGTATTCTACAACATCATCAGGAGAGAGAGAGGGAAGCAACATCAACAGCATCTGGAACACTAACTGGCATAACTATAAATCATCGGAATTTTTTCTCATCATCATCGTTCACAGCATGGATCTGGAGTATCATCATGATCCTCATTAGCATGAGGCTAAAATAACATCATCATCATCTTTAGTGTGAAGCTAAAGTAATATCATCAAAATCTTTAGTGTGAGCCTAAAGTAAGATCATCATCTTCAACATTAAGGCTGAAATAACATCATCATCATCATCTTTAGTAATAATCTGAAGTGGCATCATCATCATCTGCATCAACATGGATTAGTATAACACTAATACATCATCATCAATAATAGCACAAGGATGATACAACATCAACAACAACAATATCGTAGCACAAAGGTTGGAGCATCATCAACAACAACAACATCACAACATGAAGGTTGGAGCATCATCAACAACAACAGCATCACAGCACGAAGACTGAAGCATCATCAACATCAGCACTAGGCTAGAAATATTCAGCACGAAGTTGGCATCTCAACAACATCAACATGAAGCTAGAAATCTTCAGCACGAGGCTGGCATCACAACAACATCAGCAAGAAGCTGGAAATCTTCAGCACGAGGATGGAATCACAACAACATCAGCATGAATCTAGAAATATTCAGCACGAGGCTGGCATCAATAACATCAACACGAAGCTGGAAATATTTAGCACAAGGTTGGCATCAACAACATCAGCACGAAGCTGGAAATATTTAGCACAAGGCTGGCATCAACAACATCAGCATGAAGTTGGAAATCTTCAGCACAAGGCTGGCATCAATAACATTTTGTGGTACTCTAACAGATCCAAAGGATCTTCCCAGGAATCAAAAAGATTCCCTGGGATATGAGATCCTAACGGAGCTACCACATGGTACTCTAACAGACCCAAAGGATTTGCCCAGGAATCATAAGATTCCATAGGATATAAAATCTTAACGGAGCCACCATTACTGAACAGGATACCATAGTATCATTTGTACCACTCCCCCTTTCGAGGGAGGTCCTTTTGGACTATATCAAGCTTGTCTTGAAAGTGCTCAAACTTTACTTGAGACAGGGGCTTGGTCAACACATCTACAACATGTTCATTTGTGCCAACACATTGGAGCTTTAAAGCTCCTCTCTACATCATATCATGAATGAAGTAATATCGGATCTCTATGTGATTCAACTCATCATGGAACACATCATCTTTATATAACTCTGGTTATCACATAAGATCATGGTAGCTTCCATCTCTAGATCAAATAGATCTGTCAACAACATCCAAAGCCATATGGCTTCACAACTAGTGGAACATGCAACAATTTATTCTGCTTCTGTCATGCTGGGAGCAATGTTGGAATGCTTCCTACTCTGCCATGAGATAATGGCTAACCCCAAACTGAAACAACATCCCTTAAGGTATCTCATCATCTTTTTTGCAGCAACAATGTGAACACGTCTTGGTTTCTACCAGATACTGACTCAAGGAAAAACATATATCTGGCCCGGTAATCGTCAAATACATCATTGAACGAATAATTTGTCTGTACAGAGTAGAATAAACCAATTCTGAAAAGGTATCTACCAAGATCTTCAACTTCGTTTCCATGGGTGTGTATCATTTCAACATGTCAAACCTCTTCATTTTAACTGCATACTACCCTTGGTTAATGAAGATATTCTTTTTGCTCTTCCAAACTTCAAGACTTAAGAGATAATGCATTTAGTGTTCGACAACATAGGTATTCCAACAGAGGATGAACACCTTCAGTAACCACTCACATAACTAGATCAAAGATCAACACACGAATGTTTTCATGTGGTAAAACCCCTACGGGGAAACATCCACGGCCCCATCCAACACGGCCACTTGGAGTAGTTTATTAATGCAAAGAAAAATATTACAGAGAGATTTTGAAAGAGAGTTTCTCACAATCGATCATCAGAAAATGACCCTCCATTCTCTTTAAATAGAGATCATGGACCAATCAGGTGTTAAGCCACGAATCAATGGTTGTTAATATCGAGGAGAGTATGAACCGTCAGATCACTCTATGTCGGGAACATATCGTGACCGTCGAATTTCCTAACTACAAATGCATACTAATGCATACTAAAGAAACACACTAAGAAACACACTTTTACCTAACGACATATTAGACCAACTAGATCTTAATTAACTCCTAAGTGTCTAAATATCCTAACATCCCCCCTTAAGAACAACTTGGGATAGGATTGAAGGATTTACAATAGTGAGACAATAGGATAAGGAAGGAGGCATTAGAGCCTATCCCCCCTTAATGAAAACTTCTTGAACTCCTAACATAGATCGAAGTTTGGAAAACTTCGCTTCTACAAGAGACTTTGTGAAAATGTCTGCAACTTAATCTTCTGTAGGAAAAAAGAGCACTTCAATAACTTGATCATGAATTAGCTTTTTGATGAAGTGCATGTGTAGCTTGATGTGTTTGCTACACTGATGTTGAAATGGGTCTTTGGTGAGCTTGATGGCACTCTGATTGTCACACCAAAGGCTGGTCGGATGTTGGTGCTAGACTCCAAACTCTGAAAGGATCTGTCGAAGCCACAGGGCTTCCTGACTGGGATTTACCGCTGCTCGGTACTCTACTTCTGCTAAAGAAAGTGCAATAGCATGTTGTTTCTTATAGGCCCAAGTGACAGGTCCCGAACCAAGGCTAAAAACATAACCTACAGTAGACTTCCAATCATCGGGGTCGTCGACCCAATCTGAATCAGTGAAACCAACCAATCAAGGGTTCCCCCCTAAACTGTAATGTATCCCAAATTGAATTGCACCACAAACATAGCGAAGTATCCTTTTAGCTGCTTTCCAATGGATTTCATGGGGTGTTTGCATATACCGGGAAACAAGACCAACAGCAAAGGAATGATCAAGACGGGTATGAGTCAAGTTTAAGAGGCTACCAACTAACTGACGATACAGGGTGGCATCAACTTCAGGAGAAGTACAAGTGGCAGTAAGCTTGACTCCAAACTGGAAGAGAGAAGGGGTTGGTTTACAATCGTCCATGTGAAAGTGACGAAGAAGGTCACAAGCATACTTAGACTGGGAAGGAAAAATTCCTTCATTGGTTTGCAAAACTTGGAGGGCAAGGAAATTGTGCAAAAATCCTAAGTCTGTCATTTCAAATTTCTTCTTAAGGCTGGTTTTCATATGGTTTGAAAGTTTTGAGTCACTACCAGTAAGGATAAGGTCATCAACATAAAGGACAAGGATTATGAGATGGCTTCCTACTTTCTTGGTATAGACATTAGGATCAGAATGGCACCTAGAGAATCCAGTGGCAATAAGAAAGGTGTCCATTTTGGCATACCAAGATCAGGGAGCTTGCTTGAGACCATAAAGAGATTTCTTAAGGCGAAAAACAAGGCTAGAGTCATTTTGGACATAGTCAGGAGGTTGTTTCATGTATATTTCTTCTTGCAAATCTCCATGCAAGAAGGTAGATTTAACATCCATCTGATGGACCTCCCATTTATGTGAGGCAGCAAGGGCAAGAACAAGGCTGATGGAATTCATTTTGGCTACAGGGGCAAAGGTTTCATGATAGTCAATTCCTTCAACTTGGGAAAATCCTTTGGCAACTAAACGATCCTTGTGTCTTTCAACACTTCCATCTGATGCATACTTAGTTCTGTAGACCCATTTACATCTAACAAGTTTTCTTCCTTTTGGAAGAGGTACAAGATCCCAAGTATCATTTTCCATTAAAGAATGATACTCTTCATTCATTGTTGTATCCCAATCTAGATGACCTGAAGCTTCTGTAAATGTCTCTGGATCATGATTTTCTAAAACTTGAGCCAAAAGAGAAGTGGTTCACTGGAACTGTGAACGTGTTCGACGCTGATCTGAAGGATCACCGACAAGATCACCAGTTGCTTCTCATGTTGAACAGACCCATCTAGGAAGAAGTGGAGCTGGTGTTGGTTCAGGTTCAAAGGACTCATTTGGAGAAGAGTGAGCAGGGGGAGGTGGATTTTCATCCTCACTATCATCATCTGAAGAAGAAACCAGATCATAAGAAGGCAAAAATGTCGAATATGGCTCGGAGGCCGAAGAAGGCACAACCATCGAATTAGGCTCACAGACCAAAGAAGGCACAAATGTTGAATTAGGCCCGTAGGCCAAGAGATTTTCATCAAATTTAACATATGTTCTAATAATAATTTCATTACAATGTGATTGAAGAAGTCTGTAATCTTTGACATCTTCATACTAACCAACAAATATACACTTCTCACTTTTAGGATGCAATGCTTTCCTTTTCTCATCAGGAATGTGAGCCCATGTTATACTGCCAAATACATGGAAGTGACTTACATCTGGTTTAATTTTAGTCCAAGCTTCTTCTGTTGTTATATTTTTAAGATCCTTTGTGGGAGTGCAATTTACTATGTAATTTGCACAGTTGATGGCTTCCGCCCAATACTTTCGACTTAATCCCTTAGATTGGATCATACAATTAGCCATTTCTTTTAATGTGCGGTTCTTTCTCTCAGCAACACCATTTTGTTGTGGTGTATATGGAACAGTGTGTTGCATTTGGATTCCCTCTATAGTGTAGTAATTTGTAAAATTATTCTTCACATATTCGCCTCCATTATCTATTCTTAACCTTTGAATTTGATGGCCAGATTGCTTTTCTACAAGGGCCTTGTAGGCCAAAAACTTGTCAAAAACTTTTCTCTTAAGTTTTAAGAAGTAAACCCAAGTACGTCTGAAAAACTCATCAATGAAAGTTAAGAAATACTTGCACCCAGAAAAAGAAGGAGAAGAAAGTGGACCACACAAATGACTGTGAACAAGCTGCAAGGGACCCAAGGCGTGCTAAGAGGCACGTTTTTCAAAACTGTCCCGATGATGTTTGTCAAGAACACAACCGGCACAAACACCATCTCTGCATGAAACAAGAGGAAGACTAGTCACCATCTATTGATTACATAGTTGTTGCAATGAGCGATAGTTTAGATGACCAAAACGCTCATGCCAAAGTTTTCTCAAGTCATCGCTATGAGCAACAAAAACCGATGAAAAAGATGATGACCCAAAGCTGTCAAACTTGTACAACCTGGTAATATCATCAGCAATTCCAGTTGCAAGAACATGATTAGGATCTTTTAGATCATTGATTGCAACTTGGTGAGGTGAAAACTCTACGGTTTTACCTTCACCTGAATGAGTGAATTTATGTACTGATAGAAGGTTACAAGAAAGACTTGGGACACATAAGACATCATTGAAATGGCCATTTTCTACTTGTACTGTTCTAGATCCTTCAACATAGATCTATCATCACCAACAAATATTTTCTTGGTGTTACATTCATTTAGAGTAGAAAGTATGTCTCTATCCTTAGACATATGATAAGATGCTCGAGAATCAATAAGCCACTTATCAGAAGTAGAAGTAGAAGGTGTATTGAAGGAGAAACCAGAAGCAGAAAGTGCATGTCCATGAGAAGAAGAAGAAGAAGTAGAATCAATACCGATGTTGTGCTTCTTCATCACTGCTTCTAAAGCTGCCATCTTCTTGAAACATTTGGACTCATCATGACCATCTTTATCACAAAAGTTGCAATGTTTGTTAGTATTCTTATTTTTATATTTTTCTCATTTGTCACCATTAGAAGTTGAAGCTGTCTAAGCGGGTTTGGGACCCTTATATTGTGTGTTGTTGTAGTGATGATGTTTCTTATTGGGATACTTGGGTTTATCTTTCTGCTGGGCAACTAAGGCTTTGTTAGAGGTACCTGCAGTGTTGATCATTCCAAGTTGTATAAGCTTATCTTCCTCTCTAATCAAAGAAGCACAAAAGGACTCAAGAGTGGGTTTTTCATAAGCTTTCCCTAGAGCCTCTCTCATGGCATAAAATGTAGATACAAACACAGAATATGCACTACCTAGCTTAGAAAGA